>JAPKLW010002560.1:0-49592 GCA_026898455.1 Plectranthus barbatus
ATCTTGTCTGGAAGCTTAGGAAGTCCTTGTATGGACTTAAGCAAGCTTCAAGGTCGTGGAACTTACGTTTCAACGATGTGATTAAATCCTATGGATTTGCACAGTTGGAGAACGAAAGTTGTGTTTACCGACTTTGTGTCAGTGAGAGCGTGGTCTTCCTTGCACTATACGTTGATGACATACTCCTATTTGGAAACAACGAGGGAGTGATGTCCGAAATCAAAGTTTGGTTATCCGAACAGTTCCAAATGAAGGATTTGGGTGAGGCTGGCTACATTCTTGGGATTAAGGTATCTCGAGATCGTAAAAGAAGAATGTTGAGCTTATCCCAGGCATCCTATGTGGATACTGTGATAGCCCGGTTCGACATGCAACTCGCCAAGAAAGGTTTGCTACCTTTCCGTCATGGCGTTCGTCTTTCTATCGGGCAGTGTCCTCAGACACAGCGGGAAAAAGACGAGATGAGTCTTGTACCATATGCTTCGGCAGTGGGTAGTCTCATGTATGCGATGTTGTGTACCAGGCCTGATATTTGTTATGCCGTTGGCATGGTAGCAAGATATCAGTCTAACCCTGGACAGGCGCACTGGACTACTGTGAAGCATATCCTCAAGTATTTGAAAAGAACTAGGAATTTCTGCCTAGTTTATCAAAGTGAGGATTTGTGCCCTGTGGGTTATACAGACTCGGATTTCCAAGGGGACCAGGATGAGAAGAAATCGACCTCAGGTTATGTGTTTACCCTGGGAGGTGGAGCTGTATCTTGGAGGAGCTCAAAGCAGAAATGCATTGCTGACTCCACCATGGAGGCGGAATATGTCGCCGCCTCCGACGCCTCGAAAGAGGGGGTATGGCTCCGGAATTACCTTTTAGAGTTGGGCGTGATTCAGAGTTTGCCAAAGAGCATCACAATTTATTGTGATAACTCTGGTGCAGTGGCTAACTCAAAGGAACCGCGGTCTCACAGGGCAAGCAAACACATAGAGAGAAAGTACCATATCATACGAGAAATCGTATCGAGGGGCGATGTGCTGATCGAGAAGATTGACACTGCTGACAATCTTGCTGATCCATTTACAAAGAGCTTGCCGCAGAAGGTTTACGAAAGACATATTCGTGAACTGGGTCTGAGGTGGATGCCAACCACTGATAGTGGTTAGAGACAGCAGACTAGATAGACAAACTGTATACTCTGTAATAGCTTAGTTATGCTTTGAGTATAAGTGGGAGATTGATGGGTTTTGTATACTGAAAGCATTTATTACAATGTGTATACAACGGTTTATTTCTCCTATCTGTTAACAATCGTACATGTATGAACAATGGTATCCTCTTGTCTCACCGATAGGGACGATCATACGGCGTGTAGTAGATCGCAGAAGACAGTATGATCACTTGACCTAGTGAGACATAAACCATGATCACAGCCGAGACAACGTATGAGGATACGTCTGTCCGGATGGCTGCGGCATTGTCGGAATAAGTAGTCTGTCTTGGTTACTTGACATGCTGGTAAGCAGAGGTGGCGTATTGATGGACCGCAGTGAGATATATTCGTCTTTCTGACATCAGCGAATAAAAGATCTCGTTATATTGATTGAGTCCAAATCCTAACGAAGGTTCAGGGGTTTGCACGGGTTGACTGTTGCTTTGACTTGCCATGGTGGAGAGCCAACACAGCGCGCTTGTATATCCGCATCTTGGGTAACAGCGATTCGTGTAGTACCGCCTGAGACTGAACTTAGGTAACCATATCCGAGTAATAGGATGGGGACATTCCCTGAGGAGCTCAATAACATTCATCGTGTCAAAGTCCTGCAGGCTGATTAAGTTCAGGCACGAGTGATAAGGTTTGAGTGGTACTACTCAGTAATTATAAGATATTAATTAATTGTAGGTAGAGCTTTGTCAGAGGCTCCGATTAATTAATGAATGTCCGGTAACCTTAAATATGGGGATTCTCAATAAATGCAGCCCGTTCTCACAACGTGGTAATAAAGGGGTAGGTCAGTATTAATTCTGTGGTGAAAAAGAATTAATATTAATTAATTAATTGTGTCCTGGGTTGTGGACATGGGAATTAATTAATTGGAGGCCCACTTTATTATTTGCATTAGGTCCCAGGTCTGGCCCAAATAAGTGTGTTGAATTGAGCCCAGATTGGCCCATTAGGGTTTCCAACCCTAGGTCTATAAATAGACAGCTCCCTCTCTGAAACCCTAGTTGCTTCATTACAGTTGAAACACACTAAATCTAGAGAGAGAGAGGGGCGCCGATCTGGAGAAGAGAAAGGAGGAGAATTTTTGAATTCTGGTCCTGCTCAAGTCACAGATCTACGGAGTCCTCACCAGTAGTAGATCTGATCAGCGCCGGGACACAGATCTGAAGATCTAATCTGGAGAACAGATTTTCTTTCCTCCCTCTGTTTATTTTCGAATTTTGTTCTTGAAATTAGGGTTTCTAATTTCTGTTTCCGCAGACAAATTCGAATCGCGTGGTTGAATCGAGTTTGGAATTCAAACGCGAAAGATCGGTTCAGAGACTACGGAGTTACGGTAAAACCCTAAATCCACAATTCTTGTATTAAATTCATAGGAGCATGCTAGGGTTTTGTGAATTTGTATTATGAGCAATATCCATAGATCCGATCCGGTTCAGTTTGGTTTTGGTGATTCGGTTCACGTGAAAACCCTACACATTGAACAACATGTATAATGGTAAGTCGAGACATATTCATCGTCGACATAATACTGTTAGGCAATTGATCTCGAACAGGGTTATCCCTATTGAATATGTGAAGTCAATAGATAACCTAGCGGATCCGCTAACCAAAGGGTTTAACCGAGATCAAATGTACAAGTTGCTAGAGGGAATGGGACTAAAATCCACAATTTAGGACGAGTATAGTGGACACCCAACCTAGGTGATTGGAGATCCCAAGAACTAGGTTCAATGGCAAAACTAAGCTATACAAGTTCGAGTGAAAAACACCTAACTCTTCCCTTCCCTAGGTGAGCAAACTTAGGTGTTTTAAGCCTGCATGTGGTATAAGTTAAGTCAATCGACTTTTAATGATTCCTGAAAACCACGCAGTGGTTGAGTACGGCAGGATACTCTTAAATAGGAAGTCACCTATATAAGTGGAAGTGAGGGCCGCTTCAAATGAACACTTATGAATCCAAAGGGGTTTTCCATGGCCCGTAATGGAAACAAACGTGAGAACGGATGGAGTTTGAAATGTTGCTGTTTCAATGTCGTTGTCTAGGTACACACGACGGAGGGTTAGTTCAAGGTTTTTACCACTAAGCCACCAGTGTATCCGATGATGTTGAAGATGAAAGGTTCAAGGCCACAAGCTACCTATTCGTGTGCATTAACGTTTCTCGAGGACGAAGTTGGCTCTGCATTTCATGCATTGGGCATTTCCACTCATGGGGGGATTGTTGGAATCCGGACAAGTTCGCATTAATTACTCGTGCGGAAATATTTAATTTTGTTGTAATTAAATATTGAAATATTTAATTTTGTTGTAATTAAATATTACGAGGTCGATCTACGTCGCGAGTAGATAAGCGTAGTATATTTATTTTCTCAGAACCGAATTCCGGTGAGTGAGAAATCGATCCTCGAAGTGGCACGCAAAACAATGTAATGTGGGCATATTAATTAGTTAATTAATGATGTCCCACATTAGTTAATTAAACACATTTATCATGGTTTAAATACCTAAGTGGTTAAACCTTGTAATAACAAGTGTGTAATAGGGATGTCGTATGACAGCCCCGTGCTCCTACGCGCGCGCTGCCGCCCGCCCCGCCTTGCCTTAGCCGCCGCAGGCCGAGCGCCGAGCGCCCGCGCCCGTGCCCCGAGCCCCGGCCCCGGCTCCGGCTCCGGCTCCAGCCCGGTCCGGTCCGGTCTGGTCCGGTCTTGGACTTGGACTTGGATCTTGGCAATTGGTCCTTGGGTGGTCTTTGGGCCTCGGGCTTCGGGTTTGGGCCTGACCCGAAAGTGCCTTATCTTTTTGGTGACTCAACGGGTTGACTGGGCTCGCTTGTCTGGCCCAGTAGTATGACGTGGAGCTTACGTGTGCGTGACATGGCGAGCATGTCAGCACATGACGTGTCTGCGGGAGTTACAGAAATGTGTTGGAATTCAATCAGCACGTTCCCGAGACTTGCGCGCCGTAACCGTCCGATCCATGAGACACGCGTCGTAACCGCCGTCGGTCTTCACCAGCATGCTCCCCAGGTGGTGGACTGCCTATAAATAGGCATCCCAGGCAGCATACATTCTCACTTCCGAAAATAGCTTCTTTGTTGCTTTTCACCTGAGAGTTTTTGTTGCTTTTCACCTAAGTGCATTTTGTTGCTTTTCACCTGCCAACTCTGCCCTGCTTCACTCCTGTTCGCCGGAGCTCTGTCGACTGCGATGCTGCCTTGACTGAGACGAAGCCGTTTTACCTTTGGGGACAGACCGCCTGTTTCCGAGCACTACGGAGGCGTAATTTGTCTTGCGGGAAGAGTTCACTCGACTCGGCTGCTACAGTTTTTAATCTTTGCTTTAGTTGTTTCTCGTACTCTGTTCGTGTACTTTCACCGTCGTTTACTTGTGGATCTCAGATTTTGTACCTAGTTTTCTACAGCTACAACATTTGAGTATCATGAAAAAAAAATAAGAAAAAGGAAGAAGAAAAAGAAAAAGAAAAAGAGAAAGTTAGATGGAATTATGTATCCATCTAGAAAAAAAATATAGTATAACACATTTATGTATTTAGTATCCCTGTTGTGGTATCAATAAGTTGAAATTTAGGTGCATGATCGAAAGAATGCCTCGTTGATTCTTTTAGTCACTATGTTCATAATTTCCTTACCTTAGCCACAGACTTACATTAGAAGCTCATAAAGACATTTTGATCTTAGTGCAGTGTGAGTTTCATTAGTGGAGATTGGAGAGCATGCTAATGTTTAAAGGTAGTCAAAAATAGTGACATTGATGATCATTAGAATTGAAATGAAAGTTAAGTCTAAGCTTGAGAATCATGTTAGCAATCATGCTTAAATGTTTTAGGACTTTGGTTTGCAAACTAGATTAAAATACTTTGATTAAACTTGTAAAATTGTGGTGGTTGAAACTTGATCAACTTAATTTATAACTACTTAGTTCGTTAATTAGTTTATTATGAATAATAATAAATATTTAAGAATTATTCATAATAAATATACTTACCTATATAAATATTTAAGAATAATGTAATTGTTGCTTCCATAATATTATTATTGAAATTAGATATATTTATAATTATATAATTAATTTATATCTACATATATATAATAAAAAAAGAATAGTTTATATGAAAAACTACAATTGCATATCCTTGTTCGGGGTGCAGAGGTGAAAACATTCTACAACCAAAAGATCAGTGGTTCAAGCTTTTATGAGGACATGTAGGATATACATTTAAATTAATGTAAATTTTTATAAAAAATGCAATTGCATTAATAATTCATTAATCGATCTATTTATATTTATCAACTTCATACATTGGAGTCATTAACTGGGAAGTTCCTTATACCAAGCTCTTTAATAAAGGAATATCCAGCTTAACCTTATACCAAGCTCTTTAATAAAGGAATATCCAGCTTAACGGGGGTTCAAGGATATTCAACTTGATTCTGTTTGATTGTTTTATTTATAGCTAGTTCTCCGTTAGCTTGACGGGGGTTAAAGGAATATTCAACTTGATTCTGTCTGATTGCTTTATTTATAGCTAATTCTCCGTTATTTCTAGAGTATATGTTTGATTCTTATTAGTGAAACTGGTTATTACTTTAAAAAAATAAATTATATTTAAAATAACTATTTAATATACATAAAAGTTAAAAATTAAAAACAAATAAGAAGCGGGGCCGGCAGCGGGGTCAAGGATCAGTCTTGTCTAGGTGGAATAATGACACGTTTATCTAATAATATAAATTATATTTGCTATATTCTCGTATATCTTTAATGAGACAGAATTATCCTTAAAAGCAGTTTCTTTTAACATCAAACTTATTCGATTGAAATTTGAAAATGCAATGTGATTGAACTAACGTCTAATGTGAATCTAATCTTTGAATCCCCTTAATTGCATTTTCTTCAACACCCAATTCAACTATTGAAAATGCAATTGAGATTTTGCATTTTCTATTAATTTATGTTATTGGCTTTCTCTAATGGGGCCAATTTTGGATTTTCCATTTCATTTTCAAATAATTGAATATGTAGTTCAGTTGTGGACCAAATATACGAAAACCCAAAAGCCAGAACTTTGCTACGAGAGATGTTTTTTATTATTATTTTATTTTTGACTAAGACATGGCATTTAATCTATGCAGGATGGCAACTAAAAGACGGTGAAGGAGAACCCAAGACTGTCGTCCCTGCGAAGAAATGCAGGCCATAAATAACCCCAAGAATGAATCAGAGTTGGTGGAAACAAAAAATGTGTTGGTTGGAATTGAGGTACGTTTTCATGGTGGGTGTGAACATTGTGAAATGTTTGATGATGGGTGATGAGAGTTGGGATAGGTTTGGCGTGATGAGCAGCTGGAGCAACCTCCTGCTCTTCTCTCTCCTCTTCTTCCTCCTTTCCTTTTTCTCCATTCAGCTCTCCCTCACAACCTCCGCGCCTCTCCTTCGACTGCGATTCCATAATTTCTGCCCCGTTGTCTTCTCCTCTTTCTTCCTCTCAGTCATCCTCCCCCACCATCTTGCTTGGCCCTATTTACTGCTGCTCTGGCTCTCAACTCATCACCCATTCTCTGCCCTCATCAAGGCTTTCATTCTATGTATGGAAGCAATTATGCGTAGGATCCATGGATATGACATTACCGCTACTACTATTACTATTACTACACAAGATGAAGATTTGGAGATGGGCACTGCTGTTGCTGAGCTCTCTGGAGCTGGACATACCGAGTGATGATGGATTGGATAGGTGGTTTAGTATCAAGGCATTAATATATACGTATTTATGTTAAATTTACACTTGTATATGAATGTTTTCTTTTTTTTTGGACAACACTTGCCATATGTTCTCCCTCTAGGGCTTCCAAGATTGTTTTACATTGTTTCATTGTAGATATATTTGTATTTTGTTCATATGCATGTAGTCTGAGTATAGGGAACTGTTAATGGAGTGATTTCTTACTCCAAAATAAAGGAGCCGGGGAAGAAGATGACACAGCGAAAGACAAATTATAGAGACAGAAATGGATTGTGTTCCTCTAAAGATTTCTGGTAATTTAAAATCTAGTTTTGCTGCTTTCGCAGTTCTGTTAGTCCCTATAAAAACATGTATTTTTAAAAAAAAATAAAATTATAACGATATTATATTTTTCATCCTAAGATTCTTTCAATATTTTAAATCTTCTGCTTTCTAGTTTCAAAGACTTAAATCTCTTTTGTGAAGGGCGAGTTGTCGTGATTAAGGTTTAAAGTTGATCAATACAATGATGGATCCAGAAAATTTTCTTGAAGGGGTTGAATTTTTTTTTTTTTTTTTTTTGTCTCTACTTAACTTCAACCCCTTCTTAATATGTTTTTTTTACTTCAACCCCTTCTTAATATGTTTTTTTCTTATTTTCATCCATGTTTTTTCTTCTTTACAAGAGGCTATTCCAAAAAATGTCGGATCACGATACTATAAAAACGAAAAAAATTTAAGTCTACAGGGCTCCAAACCCCCCTAGCCCCGATGTGGATCCGCCTCTGGGCCAATATATCGATCTCATAGTTTAATAAATAACATTAACTTTAATAAAGTACCTACAAATGGTGAATACAGGGCTAGCTAATTGTGCAAATCACTAATTAGTGTCTCCATATAGTTCGAAGGAGTTAAAAACGGTACTTAAAATGTTGTCTTGGAATGGGTATCAATCATATTAGGTTTTTTTTTTTATATAGGTATATTTATATATATTTATTTTATAACTTAATTATCTTGGAATATTTCCCTATAATTCATTAATTATATTTTCTCTACAATAATAAAATATATAAAATAGAAACTTGTTGAGTGAATATAGAGTGTTTTTTGTTTGTTTATTTTCTCCATTATAAACCTTTTTGTGTTTTTTATTTTTTATTTGTCATATGTATTCATAACCATTTTAATTTATAAAAGATGGAAAACTTTGTCTTATGACTCTTCCCCCCCGTTATATAAGATTAAATATGGTTTATTAATTTTCAAAATTAATAAATGAGATCTCTCCACATGTTATATAAAATTAAATCTGGTTCTTTAATTTTCAAAATTAACAATTGAGATCTCTTTTACTGGATTGAAATTCTCACTGCATTAACTAGACTAATAAGTTACAGTGTTACACTATGCAGACTTTTTAGTTATTTTGGTATCAAAATTATATATGCACGATTTTTTTTTTTTAAATTTCCTAAAATTTTGATTCCTTAATTACTCCATTTCAAAATTAAATTTTCTTTTCTTTATAAAAAAACTATAATATATAATATTACACCATAAATAGTTGGATTTTATAATCAAGATAACTACATGATCTAAACCAACAAATTGCAATATCAATTTGAAAAAATATCTAACTCATTGAAGTATCAGTTTCAAAACATACACCGAAAAAATAAGAATACCAGACCCAATATCTGCATCAACTTTATCATCACCAACCCCTGTGTTTCGCGGTAATTTTTAAACCCAAATTCATTCTCTCGTCAAACTTGTTATTCGCATGAATGCTCAAATTGCAGGCTTAGATAATGTAAATATATATGTTTAGATAAAACAAAATATACTCAGCAAATCAACTCCAGAAAAATCAGTAAACAAGGAACAAAGACCGGATGATTTATTTTAAATATAAAAAAAAAAAAAAAAAACGGCACCCCCACCGTCGCTGATTTTTGTATATCCACTACTCCCCCACTGTTGCTTGTGGCCACCGCCGCCGATTTATGCAGATCCATCGTTGCTCGTCTTTCTTGTGGCCACCGCGCTGATTTATGCTTATATATCCAGCGCTGCCCCTACCAGAAGCCGCAGAAATCGTGAAGAAGAAGAAATTAATACACCGTCACTCGCCGTTCTTGTTGCCACCGCCGCTGATTTCATAGTTTAATTCTAATTCTCGACGTTTAAAACTAGAAGAAATAGCACAAGTTGCGAAGATTACAAATCCAAATGGTAAATAATAATCATGCACCAGATATCACGGATTAGTTAATGAAACCGCCAGCTTTTAATTTACCATAATGCCCTTCATTAAAAAACTAAGTGAGATTCAAATTAAATAACTAAATCTATCCGCCAGATATAATTAATTTGAGCCCAAAATCTAATCTCATCTAAAATATTGGGAGGTGATTAAAATTAGAACTCGTGAAGATAGCATGAAAACGAAGGAAATATCGACCCAGACTCGTCGGGTGATTTCCTTCCGTGTCACCAGAACTGAACATATGGATATTTTTGTCCGAAACCCTAGAGATGTGGACAAACATAGCTAATTCGAATGTCAGGAATTCGAACCCACTATGTTTTTTGATTTAAATATTGGTTCGAATTTAAGGAATTCAAACCCTTTGTAAATAATTTATTTTTAAATTAATTTTATTGCAAAATCATCTGAAATCCGAACCCTTTATAAATATGGGGATTTAGGGTTAGGGTTAGGGTTACGGCATTGAGATTTAGAGTTTATTGGTTATATTTATGGTTTACATGTATTTATTTTTTAATGTACGATATAAATAAAATAAAAATACATGTAACACAATAAAGCACAAATTGAATTGAAATATTACAATAAGATAAGGGTCTTCTCGGAATGCGAACATATTAAAGATAATTGAAGAAATAAAAGAAAATCATCATGAAAAGTCTACTACATTAATTTAACAAGAAATCTAGTCCCCATTTTATTTCCGCCTCGTGAGCCATGTAGGGAGCTTCATGCCCTTTCTGATGCTCTTAGAAGAAGATGAATCTTCAAGCCCTTGATTTCCTAAGAAACCAAATGTGATAATTAAGAAAAATGTACATCTTAATAAATGTTGTAATAGGAAATATGAATAAATAAGTAAAAACATTGTTACTTGTCATAGTATAGTTTCCGGTGGATTGGTCCGTACTGGACTGATGGGTAGTAGACGTGGTCTGTTCGGGACTAGATTGTTCCGAATCAGATTATTCTGGATTGGACCGGTAGGATCCGTACTGTCTTCGATTGAATTGTTGTGAATTATAACTGGAGGATCCGTACTGATGAGGATTGGGATTGGACTCGTAGGGAATGGACTGGCTGGGATTGGGATTGGACTCGTAGGGAATGGATTGGTTGGGATTGGGATTGGACTGATTGGGATTGACATTGGACTGGTAGGTACTAATGAACTCATCGAAGGTGCCGAAGAGGGATTCGTAGTTATAGTTATGTGAGGTAGTAGGCTGGTCATGAATATTCATGTTGTGATCTGGTTCAGGCTCTGGCTGTGGCTCAATGACTGGATGATAATTATCAGGTCGGTAATAATGGTCTTGTGCATCGACATTACTCCTCCTCCTCCTCCCACTGCCTGCCATGAACCCTCTGATGAGTTTTGTATACTGAAAGCATTTATTTTAATGAGTATACAACGGTTTATTTCTCCTATCTGTTAAACAAACTGCGTGTATGAACAAAAGTATCCTCTTGTCTCATCGATAGGAATGATCATGCGGCGTGTAGTAGATCGCAGAAGACAGTATGATCACTTGACCTAGTGAGACATAAACATGATCACAGCCGAGACAGCGTATGAGGATACGACTGTCCGGATGGCTGCGGCATTGTCGGAATAAGTAGTCTGTCTTGGTTACTTGACATGCTGGTACACAAGGGGTGGCGTATTGATGGACCATTGAGATGTATTTGTCTGTCTGACATCAGCAAATACAAGATCTCGTTTTGATTGAGTCCAAACCCTAACGAAGGTTCAGGGGTTTGCACAGATTGACTGTTGCTTTGACTTGCCATGGTGGAGAGCCAATACAGCGTGCTCGTATATCCGCATCTTGGGTAACAGCGGTTCGTGTAGTACTGCCTGAGACTGGGTTTAGGTATCCATATCCGAGTAATAGGATGGGGACATTCTCTGAGGAGCTCAATAACATTCATCGTGCCAAAGTCCTGCAGGCTGATTAAGTTCAGGCACGAGTGATAAGGTTTGAGTGGTACTACTCAGGAATTATAAGATATTAATTAATTGTAGTGAGAGCTTGTCAGAGGCTCCGATTAATTAATGAATGTCCGGTAACCTTAAATATGGGGATTCTCAATTAATGCAGCCCGTTCTCACAACGTGGTAATAAAGAGGTAGGTCAGTATTGATTATGTGGAGAAAAAGAATTAATTTTAATTAATTAATTGTGTCCTGGGTTGTGGACATGGGAATTAATTAATTTATAGGCCCACTTTATTATTTGCATTAGGTCCCAGGTCTGGCCCAAATAAATATGTTGAATTGAGCCCAGTAGCCTATTAGGGATAAAACCCTTGGTCTATAAATAGACCACTCTCTCTGGAAACCCTAGCAACCTTTGTGATTATTCAAATCAGTCAAAAACCCTAGGGCAGAGAGAGAGAGGCGCCGACTTCACTGGGAGAAGGAGGAGAATTTCGATTCTGGTCCTGCTCAGAATACAGATCTACGGAGTCCTCACCAGTAGTAGATCTGAACAGCATTGGGATACATATCTGAAGACCTGATCTGGAGAACATAATTCCTTCTCTTGTTCTTTCTTTAATTTTGAATTTATTCTAGAAATTAGATTGCTAATTTCTACTTCCGCAGATTAAATTCTATTGCGTGGTTGAATTCAAGTGGAAGTTCAAACGTAAAAGATCGGAACAGAGACTACGGAGTTACGGTAAATACCTGAATCCACAATATCGCATTAAATTCATAGGAGCATGCTAGGATTTATTATGTATTTAATTATGCACAATATCCATAGATCGATCCGGTTCATTTTGGTTTTGGTGATTTGGTTCACGGGAAAACCCTACAAATTGGTATCAGAGCCAGGTTTCAGATTTATGGCTCTGTTGTGTATAATTAAATTCGATATTATGCATGTATGAATTTACTATTGTGGATGGTTTTTTTTCCTCGTGGCAACCCGTATGATTCAGCCCGCGGTGGTTTATCCGTGTAGGGCTGGATTAATTTTGTAAAATCACTAGAAAATCCGTGATTAGTGTAAATTTGAAAAATTGTAATAGAATAGAATTTTCTGTAAGTTTTCAAATTATGTAATTGGACGGGTCGAGGACGAAGAATGAAGACGGAGCCGACGCAGGGCCGACGGAGATGACGGCGGGCGACGGCAGGCGGCGCACGGCGCGCGCTGATAAGTGTGCTATTTCGTTCACTTATCAATGGATTTTGAAGTTGTTTTGATGATTTTATGAGATGTTTACTCTGAATTATGAGCATCGCAGTGTTTTTGTGTCTAAGTTGTGTGTTATGCTTGAAAATGCAGGTTCTTAGAGCAAAAATTGACTAAGTCTGGAAAATGGAGTTTTGGTCGAGGGCTCTGTTTTGATCGACAGAAAGTGTGTCGATCGAAACAGAGGCATGTAGCAAACGAAGAATACGTTGAAAATTCAGTCAACCGACAGAAGAGGA
The DNA here is from genome assembly GCA_026898455.1 of Plectranthus barbatus. Taxonomy (NCBI): domain Eukaryota; kingdom Viridiplantae; phylum Streptophyta; class Magnoliopsida; order Lamiales; family Lamiaceae; genus Plectranthus; species Plectranthus barbatus. The sequence continues at coordinate 12,691 of JAPKLW010002560.1, forward strand.
AGTCCTGTCGATCGACACAATCTCTGTCGATCGACAGGGACTTCAAGAGCAGGCAGTTGACAGGGCTCCTTGGTTGTTCGAGATGAAGGCCGGATTTCGATCGACAGAAACTGTGTCGATCAAAATCCGGGTCAAACTGGCAGAAATTTAATGTTTTTAGTTATTTCCATGTTGGGATATTTTTACCTAGTATATATATATTTGTTTAGGCGAGTTTTTAGACTTATGCCTCTTTGAGATCAAACCCTAGAGTTTTTCATTGTTCTTGAGTTCTTTTGACTTGGAGAAATGATTATGATTTATTTTCTTCAAGATTGGATGCTATTTCAAGACTTGCTTTCTCTATGAAGTACTTTTTCAGGTTTTATCTTTCCATATTTCTGTTTAACATGAATATGTGTAGGTAATCATTTATTCAGATTCTAGGGTTTATGTGATTGTCTAGGATGCATGTTTAGGTAATTAAATTGATCAACAATTTAAATTGGTTTATCAATTCTTGTGCTTTTTCTTAAACTGATTAAATTGGCCATTTGATTAGGTTTTCTTAATTAATTAATTTGAGACTGAAAAGTGAAAATTGATTAATGGATCTAAGAATTAATAATATAGATTTTTAATTGTGTCTGAAAAGAAGAATTTAATCCATAGGAATAAATCTGATGTTTTGGGGAGTTGTTAATTTTTCTAGAGATCGAGAGGATACAGGAAATTAATAATCTACTTTATGAATTGCCTAAACCAGGAATTTGTAATATTTTTCTGATGTTCCACCACAATCAATAATTTAATTGATCGATTGATTTCCCTTGCATGCTATCCTTGACATGAACTTGCCCTGGAATCTGATCTTTTCTCTAAGTGTTTAAAAACTCAATTTTAAATCTCTGCTTTAATTTAATTCTCTTGCAATTTAGTTATTAATTTCAAAAACCCATCAAAAATTCTATTTACTTGGACAATAAATCGAAAACAAATGGTTCAGTATATGAGATGTTCGTTTTTACAATCTCCGTGGGATCGATAATTTAACTTGACACTACACTATAAGTATCATTAAAAAAAATAGTGATCAAATTTTGGCGCCGTGGCCAGGGATACCATTATCCGCCGGTGCGTGCCTCAGCCTGAATTTTTCAAGATCATCGAGGCTTGTCACTCCTCTCCGAGCGGTGGCCACTTTGCTGCCAACAGGACCGCCGCAAGGTCCTTTCTAGTGGTTTTTACTGGCCGACCATCCATGGAGACTGCAAGGCTTTTGTTTCTAACTGTGACAGGTGTCAGAGGATGGGTAATATTTCAAAGAAGAGTGAGATGCCCCAAACTCCAGTGGTAGAGGTCGAGATTTTTGATGTGTGGGGGATTGATTTTATGGGACCCTTCCCACCTTCGGGAGGTTATACTTACATTCTTTTGGCTGTTGATTATGTTTCCAGGTGGGTGGAAGCCATTCCTACTACCACCAATGATGCCAAGGTTGTGGTGAATTTTCTCCAGAAGCATGTGGTGACTCGCTATGGCACTCCGAGAGCGTTGGTAAGCGATGGTGGTTCCCATTTTTGTAATCGTACTATTGCTGCTCTTCTTGCTCGATATGGTGTTAAGCACAGGGTTACTTCTCCATACCACCCCCTAGGGAATGGCCTCGCTGAGTTGTCTAATAGGGAGATCAAGGGTATCTTCGAGAAGACTGTCAAGATGAAGAAGGATTGGGCCTTCAAGCTCGATGACGCTCTGTGGGCTTACCGCACTGCTTTCAAGACCCCGATTAGCATGTCCCCATTCTAGTTGGTCTATGGTAAGTCCTGTCATCTTCCTGTGGAGCTTGAGCACAAGGCGTGGAGGACCATGAAGGAGTTGAGTCTGAACTGGAAGGCTGCTGCTGAAAGCCGGGCTGCATATTTGAATGAGATGGATATGTTCAGAGAGGAAGTCTACGAGAATTCTATGATCTACAAGCTCCGAGCCAAGAGATTCCACGACCAAGGCCTGGAGAGGCGACAGTTCGATAAAGGAGATCTGGTCCTAGTTTTCAACGCTCGTCTCCATTTCATGCCAGGGAAGCTGCAGTCCAAGTGGTCCGGACCTTATACTGTGGTCAACATCACCAACAATGGTGTGGTGGAGCTAGCTGGTCAGGATGGCAATATCTTCAAGGTTCATGGGAATCACGTCAAGCGATACTATAGCCCACTGCAGATTGGAAAAGTGGAGGTGCATTATATGAACCGGCCATGATCTGAGGTATCGTCGAGCTAACAACGTTAAATTAAGCACTTGTTGGGAGGTAGCCCATCGTTTTATTGCTTTATTTCAGTTTTAGAGTCAGTTTTTCGAGTCACATGTAGTGGTAGGATTTTCCAAGCCTTAGAAAAATTTTCAGCCTTTAATTTCGTCCACAAAATTAAGCCTCTGTTTCGATCAACAGAATCTCTGTCGATCGAAACAAAATTAAAAATAAAAATAAATTTCGATCGACACAAATTGTGTCGATCGACAAATTTTTGTTTATTCCCTTAATTAATTCCATTAAATGAAATAATAATAAATAAATAAAATAAAAAAAATTTGCGCATCTGTCGATCGACAGAAATCCTGTCGATCGAAACAGACGCGCGGCCCCTGTCTTTTTAAACACACGAACGGACACCCCCCTCATTCTTTTCTCCCCCTCTCTCGACACACACGCACGCCCAGCCTTCCCCAACCCTTCACCGATCGAAAATTTGCCTATCCTCTCCTGTCCACTCGAGGTAAACTTCTTTTCCGTCTCTCCTTTCTCTTATTTACTTGTATTTTACTTGATTTGGTGATATGTTTGAGTAAGAACCCTAGTTTTGCCCCCTTTTTGTGCTTGGGTTGAATTGTTGAATTTACTTCGATTTGTTGCATATATCGGGTAACTATGGTTCGTTCTAGGTTGTAGGAGAGTTGATGTGAGTTCCTTGGGGCTTAATTGTTGATTAATTTCAATTTTTGAGGATTTGAGGATTCCATTTGAACCCCCTTTACTGTTGCACGATTTTAACCTCTCCAAATTGCAAATTATGCTTGAATTGCTTTATGAGTTACGTTTTGCACTTGGTTTTGATGTTAATTGCATGATTGGGTGGTCAATTTGGAATGAGCATGCTCTATTGTGGTAAAATTTTGCTCTTTACGTCATAGTACACTCCCCTTTACTGTTGCTTGTTTTGTATCTACTCCTTGTGTAATTTTGGTCGTTCTTATGGCTCTTGCTTGTGTATTGCACTTGGGTTTGGTATGAATTGCATGATTGGGTGGTTATTTTGCTATGGGCATGTTCCTATTTGGTTGAATTTTGGATCTTCTTGCATTATGAAAGTTTGGGGGAGTTGGTTGTTGTTACTAAATAAAGTTTGGGGGAGTTGGTTGTTCATATTTGGACTGAGGTTGAACCTTCCATGGAGTCCTAAAATAAAGAAAAACTCTTAGTTTTCGAGAGAAGATCACGAAACGAAGGCAGAGCGGTCAGAGCCATCTGAGCAATAAAAAAAGATGAGAAAGAAGGACCTAGACCACGTAGGAACCAATGAGCCTTGTCTATGTCGTCAACCGGACGTCCCATAGCGGTTAACCGATCACAGAGAGCCTTGAATTCTTGGCCGTACTCAGTAACGGTGCTAGATCCCCACTTGATAAGCTGTAAATCATCTTTCAACCGCAGTTCGCGAGCATTTGATTTGTTGCTGAATGCCGTGTCGAGAGCGGTCCAGACGGAGCGGGATGTGTTGCAGCCGAGTACCTCCGCCATGGCTTATTCAGAGAGAGTGGAAAGAAGCAAACTAAGGAGGCGTTGATCCTGAACAACCCAAGAGGCGTATGCTGGATTTGGAGCTGGGGCGCCGGACGAGGATGCGAGGGCGGCGGGTGGTGGTGGAAAAGAGCCATCTACGTATTTGAGAAGATCTTGGCACGTCATCAGAGACACAAGCTGCGAGCGCCAGAGTAGAAAATTTGACGAGGAGAGCTTGATTGTTGCCACGTGAACGAGAGTGGATAGAGGCAACTGATCGTCGGGAGCCATGGCGCGAGGGACGCGTGTGCAGGAGGCAGGCGGGAGGGAGGGGAGAGTAGTGAGGGAGATAGGGAGGGATCGAATTATATGGCTGATACCATGATAGGGTTTTTCCACACGAAATTAACGTTTTATTCATGCGTATAAATAGAGAGCAAAAAGATCTAAATATATATAAAAGATATACAAGGAATAAGAAAAACCCTAGATATGAGAATATCTAAACCTAATATACAAATATTTTATCATTTACTAATAAGATAATTCGATAAATTAAAACTATGAAAAAAATATGCATCCATGAAATATTCATTATCACTAAATTTTTTTCAAGGAGAATAAATCTCATTTTGTGATTTAAGCGATGTACAACAATTTTTTTTTAATATTCTTTTAAAAAGTTGCAATGGAACTATAGAGACGATCGGAAATAAGTGATTAAGAAAGAGATAAATAATTTTAGAGTATACAATGAATTGTAATATTTTATAATATTTTGAGTAGACTATTGTGAAATGAATGCTTTGACATGTGTGGCTCAATTCTTAATACGATGATGTAGAACTTTATTAAAGTTAATGTTATTTATTAAATTATGATTATGAGAAAGAATGGCAGTGAGAGGAGAAGTTTGATATATAGAGGTTAGTTATAATAAGGATTATAATAATAATTAGTGAATCTCCGGTTATTGGGTATCCAAACTTGAAAAGAGTAATATTATTACTAGTATTGTACGTATTTGTATATGATTTCACATCTACGATGAAAATGCAATACAAGCAGAAAAGAGAATTACATGTGTTTTACAAAGAAGAAAACAGCGCAATTAATTAAGTGGAAACAGAGGAATTCAACACACTAATCCATAATCACTCAATATGCCCTGCTTCTGCTCCTTCTCCTGCTTCTGCTTCTGCTTCTGGAGCGAGCGGCGTGAGCTCAGCAGAGCCCATCTCCAAATCTTGTAGTATGGTATTGGTAATAGTAGTAGCGGTAATGTCGTATCCATGGATCCTCCTCCTACACATAATTGCTTCCAAACATAGAATGAAGGGAAGGTCTTGGGTTAGGCAGGCCTAAATGATTTAGGCGGGTTTTAACCATTAACCCAAGCTTTAGGCGGGTTTTATCTATTAATCCAAGCCCAAACCCATATAATATAACGCAAGTTTTTGCCTAGAATGAAAGCCTTGATTAGGGCAGAGAATGGGTTATGATGATTTGAGAGCCAGAGCAGCAGTAAATAGGGCCAAGCAAGATGGTGGGGGAGGATGAGCGAGAGGAAGAAAGAGTAGAAGACAATGGGGCAGAAACTGTGGTATCTCACTTGAATCAGAGGCGCGAAGGTTGTGAGCAAGGAGAGTTTGAAGGAGAAAAAGGAGAGGAGGAAGAAGATGATGGAAAACAGCAGGAGGTTGCTCCAGCTGCTCATCACTCCAAACGCATCCCAACTCTCATTACTATTACTATTACTATTACTATTACTAGAACTAGTAGTAAACATGAACGATTTAAGAATGTTGGCACACACCATGAAGCCATACCTTAATTCCAACCAAATCATTTTTCTTACCAACTCGATTCATTTTTGGGCCTAATATAGCTAGGCTTCAGATTCCTCCACGCAGTGTTGATTCCGCCATAAATAAAATAATATTGTCCAGGGTAGATGACTAGATGGGTGTTTGTGTTTCTCATCAACTCTTATTATTATATTCAATAAACTATTAAAAATAATGAAGTTTGAATAATGTACCATATAACAAATGAGGTAACATTAAAAGTTGCAATGAATGGAAAATCCAAAATTGTCCCCAATAGAGAAGAAAGGTAATACTAATAATATATATTAATTAATAGAAAATGCAAAACCTCAGCATCCACGACACGATCATATGTAAGGGTGGTTTCCGATTCAATAATTAAATACGAATCTACACAATAATAATGGATACGGATTGAGACTTATAGGATATAGATTCTTATTGAATCGACACGATAAAGACACGAAAATTTCGGATCAGATTCAAATTGAATATGAATCGAATTGGATAATTCATTAAACGGACCAGATTCGAATCAGATACAGATATTTGTTAATAAATTAATAAAAATTATTTATTTTTTAAATATAATACTTCATCTGTCCCATTTAATTAGATACTTTTTTCATTTTAAAATGTCCCATTCATTTAGGCACCTAGATAGCTAAGAATTAAACTTTTCTAATAACTTGATTAGGATTACTAGTTACACTAATTAAATCCAAATCTTTTTCAAATAAAAATTATCTTAATTAAATATAAAAATGCTTATAAAATGAGACATTAAATAATTTAATCACTTTTGTCTACTTTATTACCAAACACAATTAACTACTGTACACAAGGTCCTAAAATACCGCGTCAAAAAGAAAGGTGACTATTCGAATGGGACAGAGATTGTAATTAATTAATTAATTGATTATGATATATTAATTTAGATTTAGAGTTCTTTCAAAAACTCAAATATCTTGGTTCTTTATTGTCTGTGTCCCATTTTTTAATTCACCACCAAAAAATGTATTTATTTATCTATTCATTATATTTTTTAATATTTATTTTCTTTTACTGTCAAAATTTAATAATTTTTTTTTTCAACTTCAAGTTTTCAATTAAGTTGTATCAACCAATTAACTAGCTGGATGGAGGGAGTAATAATTATCTTTCATCGACCATGGTAAAATTGCAAGTGTTGAGACAATGAGATTAGACAAATTATATTTTTATCAATATTTAAGTTCAAGATCTCATCAACTAGTTCATAGATTGATAAAGCTTTATTGAAATCTTAAAGTTTAGATAAAAAGTAAACCAAATTAAAGAAAAATATTTTATTTTATTAGTTTGAAGAAAATAAATATTAAAAAATGTAATGAATAAATAAATAAACAAATATCTTTTTGGTGATGAATGAAAAAAAAGGAACGATAATGAAGAATAAAGAGATTTGAGACACTAATACTAAGCTAATATTTTAAAAATGATTTATTAATTATTATATATAAATAAATAAAGTAATTTTTTATTAATTTATTAATGAATATCCATATCCGATCCAAAATTTTTGTGTCCTTATCGTATCGATCCGATAAAAGTCCGTATCCAATAAGTCTTAATTCATATCCATTATTATCGTGCAGATTCGTGTCGGATTATCGGATCGAATAGAAAATTATCACCCCTAACAATCATCCTTTGTATTGTATCACGCTGATACGCCCATTATCCTTCTAATTATAAGTTTTTACTCTATTTAATTTGTTCTTCAACTTCATCATTTTAATTATAATTTAGTTGAATTGCATTTTCATTCTGAAATTGCAATTTAGGGGCAATTCCTTGTTTTCCAAAATGGCATGGTTGACGCCCTCATTTGATTAGATAAGATTATGAATCACAGGGGACAATGGAAAAATATAGACTACTTCACTACTTTGTTTTTTTTTTTTTTTAAATTTGCAAGAAACTTCCGGGTTATGACCTTTGGGATTTCGCTCTTGTAATTTTTGGAAATTATGATATGCTTAAAAGTTGAACTGGCGGTCTCCGTCCGATGCAACATTTTGTGATTTTTGGTGATTACGATATGCTTCATGGAATCTGATTGTGGCAGAGTAAAAAAATTATACAATTATGATGTTGTTGGTCCCGAGATAGTATGTATGTCACGCTCCAATTTAAATAAAGGTTATTTTATGAGGCAAATCGGGGATAAATACGTGACAGGTGTGTTTGGGAAAATGGATAGCATGATTATAAACAGAATAAGACATCCAAACACAAGGATGATAAAAAGGCGCCTCTCCGAAGAGGGATCGAGGCTCTTCGGACAACAAGATTCAGATTCGGATTCTCATCAAAAGTAAGCAAAAGATAAGAGTTTTGCTAGCAACGGAAAATTTTAAAAAAAGGAGAATGCATATGAAGATGCATTCTCTAAGTTTTGTCTTTTACAAAAGAGGAGAGTCCTTGCCAAGCAAACTCGTTCGCCTTCGTCACCACCGTCAATCTGCATATTTTAGAAATAATATACAGGGCTGAGTACTTGAAGGTACACAGTGGACACATGCTCAAAAATATAACAATTGGTTTTATGTCATGCCTTTATATTACGACCACACATGGGGTTTTACTTTTGAAATTTTCTCCCATCGTGCCAAAACCATTTATCTTTTTGATTGCACAATCTTTATCAATTTACATGTTATACTATCTGCAAACTAGTGTGATCCGGGAGGTGGCCACCTTCACCGGTCACAATGCACATTCACGATAAGGCGCTGCCTTAACGAGCCGGCATCACAGTGCACTAATCACTGACATTTTTTTCACTACCAGGACACGATCGTTACAATTAAACATGCACACAACTGTGTCACATGTTCATCCCTAAGTGGAGATCCTCCAACTTAGAGGACAGATAGATAAGCATAAAACATTTAGGCAATGACATAAGCTTTAAAATAAAAACATGCTTTTCATTTCATCATTTGAGCTTGAAGCTTGAAATCAAACCGTTATTTATTTTCATTTTATTGGAAAATAGTGCCCACCTTATTCGATAAATGCTCGGCTCACTTTGGTCCACTAGTGGATGCCTTATATCCCAAATGAACAACACCTAGATTTTAACATTTAATTACTAGGTGTTCAATTCAAATCATACATCATAATCAACTCAAACAATCTATTTAACTCATTAGATCATAGATGTATACTTAAGAAATAAATCCTCATACTTAGAAAATTTGCTAACTTTCAGCTGTGCGCAGAGAGCAGCCAAAAATCATAACTTAATGTTCATTAATCCTATCATGCTCATACTCTATGTTGTCATAGTATACTCATTGAGGTTCGTTCTCCAATTGACGGATCTCTAAAATGTGTTACGGTTAGGTCGAGGGAGTTTAATCATTTATGGGGGTCTGAATGTGTTGAGAAACAGGGGCCTGATTTGAAAAATTCACCACGACCTTAATACAAGGTATTTTGATCTGAAATTTTGTAGAGATACTCCTGATTGAGATTAATTTAAGCATGTAAATTTCAAGTGCAAAGGATGATTACATTTTTCTGCACAACACCAACAAGGCAGACTGCCACATAATGATACTTGATTTTGTAAGACATTTATCTTTCAAACCACTAAACATTTTTGAGTGAAACCAATTGGAAAATACTCTTAACATCTTAAAGTGTGACATATATAAAAATCAGCTTGATCTAAGTTCTTTTTCCCTGACTTCCACGATCAAACTTTTCGGCCAGATTGTAGGGGATTTTAGCAACATGCATAATTATTCACAAAGTGTACAAAAACGGGTTCCATCATGCTATGAGCTCATTTTACTTCATGGTCAGACCCTTAAATGGTTCATCATCATTCTATGGTCACATATATACATGTATATCTTTCCAAATTATGCTTATCTAGCACATCTCATGCTTGATTTCAAAGATGGAAAAACTTAAACTCCTCAAGCAAAAGATTGAAGTTCTAGGTCACAAAAGGAACTCACCCTTGAAGTCCTTTGATTTTATCTCCTTCCTTAGCTTCTTGATGGTATTTCTAGCCTCTCAACTTGGTCCCTCTCCTTGGTTTATGGAGGAAAAACAAGAGAGGAAGATGGTGAGTCTCCAATATATATACTCAAACTTTGAGAGCCTTACAAGGTTTCTAGCTCTCACCCACAACCGTAGATCACCATGACGAGTCTTGGTATTGTCGATCTTGCCAGAAATGGTGGATGAAAGCTCCAAGTCTTGAAGAACTTCAAGAAAAACTCACCCTCTTGCTCTCTTTCTCTCTCGACTTGAAGGAAAAGAAAAGGTGGGGAAAATGATCTATTTCCTCACTTATATGCTACAAGCTTGGTGGCCAAGTTTTGATATTTTAAATAAATTAAATAAATAAATAAAAATAGATAAATTAATATATGGTAGGTAATTGCATTAATTACATTACTTGTTTTTTCGTGATGTGACCTTATCGACATTAAATTCTACGAAAACACGTTATACGATGTGACAACATTGGTCATTCGATCATTAAAGCTTTTCCGATATAACGGATAATATCTTGACATTCAAATATTCGTAGAACATTTGCTTGAAAATGAATGCGTTTGCATGGGATCGTGTACGTTGATTACGCATCGATAGAATAATTGATCGAAAATCGATCTTATTACAGTGATAAATTCGGAAATTAAAATACGGGGCGTTATAATGTTGCCCAATAGAAATTTTAATAGAAAACTTGCACGCACAAATTGGTGCTTCTTGACCAGTTTGTGGTTTCTGAAAACACTTTGTTAGCGAATTGGACTTTCAGGTCCAATTTGAGTATACTTCAACACTAGGTTCGCTTGTCCCTGCCTCTGGTTCCTTTGGCTTCACAGACTTGGAGTGTGGGCAGACCACACAACCTCCTCCTTCGAATGTTGAGAGCTTTATAGTTCCTCCCGAACTATCGAATTAGTTGGCGAGACACCCGTGATAATCACTGCTGGAGATTTGCAGTGACTCCTGTGTTCTTTCTGGGAGAGAAAGAACACCAAGAAGATAACTCTAGCTTGGAAGCTACGAGTCTCGTGTTCAAAAGATAACACATGGTAAATGCTTGAGTTTTCACTTGCGCAGAGTGTCGTTTCTTTTTCAGGTTTCTATATTTTATCACTTTAAGTACTTCATCTATTGATAAACGAAGTAGGAGCATTTCAAAATTGTAGCCGTTTAGAGACATTTGAGAATCGTCCAATCTGATGCGTCTCTTTTCTAACGAGACAGAGTGCTTTTGTTGAAGACTTGCTCCTGCTTCATCCATCTCTGACACATGATGTCGACATTCTACTTTTGTGTGAGAACGGCTCTGCCAGTTCTAGGTCTGAACTAGTTCATACATCTTCAGTCTTTGAGGAATCTCCATTCTTAAAGACTCATCTTTAATGATTCCTCTGACTCATTTTCTTTGTCTCTGTGATAAGCCCATATTTACAATCACTTATTTATATTTTTCTCCTTTATTTTAGTGCAATTAGTTTAGGTTATATGCTATTTTCGTGCATGAGTGTGTTGTAGAGGACATTATGCTTGCAATGGTGAGTTTTTGCAGGTTTTGAGGTTAAAAAGCGATCAAGTGATGAAAAGAGCTCAGATGTCAAATTTGTTGTTTCGATCGACACACAGGATGTCGACCGACATGGAAGACAAGCCAAAAACCCGAAGCATGACCTCTGTGTCGACCGACGGGAAGTATGTCGACCGACACAGATGATGGATATCGACTGGAAGCAGCGTCCGAAGAAGAAGCTCGACACAATCATTCATGTCGATCGACACCCTCATGGTCGACCGACATGGAGCCCGAAAATCGACCGAGATTGAGGCAGATAATGAAGTATAAGTCGAGAGCCAAAGCAACAGCAAATAGGGCCAAACAAGACGGTGGGGGAGGACGAGTGAGAGAAAGAAAGAGCAGAAGACAATGGGGCAGAAATTGTGGTATCGCAGTTGAAGGAGAGGTGAGGAGGTTGCGAGGGAGAGTTTTGATGGAGAAAAAGGAGAGGAGGAAGACGATGAGGGAAAATAGCATGAACTTACCACAGCTGCTCATCACTCCAAACTTATCCCAACTCATCATGTCATGATCATCCATCAATGATTTAAGAATGTTGATAAACACCATGCATTGACGCATATCTCAATTCCAACCAATGCATTTTACACAAACACCTTATGTTTAATTTGAGATTCATTTCAGCGCTTTTTATAGATGTGCAAATGTAGCACATGACATATTGGCTATAGAATGAATGTGCTCGATGTTTAGCCAATAAACTGCCAAATTATGACAGTGACAAATATTAGCGAAACAAAAGTCTCATATTGCAAACAAAAGCTTATTTCCTAGAGACTTCAACGACAAATTTAGTCAAATATTACATATGAATTGGTGGTCCATTTAAATGGGATTGGAATGAGACTGAGGCCTACCTCATAACTAGTTAATGGTATTGGTATGATCAATATTCTAAGGTTGCAAGAAAGTTGGCTACACATTAATTATTGTGATTCTAGTATTAAAAGAATCAGAAATATCTAGTGTTATATAAATATATAAGGATTGTCTAAAGTAGTATATTTCCAGTATTCTAAGGTTGCAAGAAAGTTGGCTACACATTAATTATTCATCTCTTTAATACAGACTACTACTTTATCCACCTAACAAATGTTTAGAAGCATCAGCATTAGTCAGCATCATCCTACTAATATGAGCTCAAACGGGAACAATATAATATATTTAAGTGTCTTGCATAAATCATATTTCCATTCCTTGGGTACTTTTTATTAGACCAAATATACAAATATAATACAATTTTTTTCAAAATGATATAAATCATTCATTTTTACAATTAAATAGTCAAACTATCATAAATTATACAAATCCAGGATCAAAATCTTTTTCGGCAACGAAAAACTGACTATGTTCTGGGCCAAATATAACTCTTTTGAATTAATAAATCATGAAGTGAAAATTGACATGGATTTTCGGAAAGCATAATCAAATTTCTGTTATCGAAAACAATGTCTATTTTGTATAATTTTTAACAGTTTGGCTATATAATTAAAAAAAAAGTTTGTATTAATTTTTTAACAAAACGTATAGTTTAGATTATATTTGTATGTTTATCTCATTACCACAAATCTTATACGTGTGGTCCTGCGGACACACAAATCTTGTGTTTACTACATGTCAATCATGATTTATTCATTTTAATTTTAGTTTGCTACGTCTCAATAAAGATTGATTTTTCCCAACTAGGATTTACAAATTCCAATATTATATATACCTTAAAATAGTTATTGATTAAAGTCTGATATATATTGACGAAGTTTTAACTTTAAACTCCTTTGCTAATGAAAACTCACCCTAAAAAAAAATATTGCAGTCGCAACATTTGGAATGCATGCAACCTTTTCAATATTCAAGTCTTAAAAACTAAAACGCAAAAAAAAAAAAAAAAATTCGACAATTTTTATATAATAATGAAGATGAGGCTGCAACTTTGTATACACATGGAGCAGGAGCAGGAGCAGGAGCAGGAGCAAGCTATAAAGGAATTGTCCAAAAAGAGCAGGAAGAGCAGGAGCAAGCTATAATACTCAGATGCAAGAAACAATGTCACTTAAAGCGCTTTACCTATGACCAAGAGGTCATGGATTCGAGAGTTCCTACGAAAATCTGAGTGTATGAGTTTAAATAAATGCTATTCTGTTAAAAAAAAGATGATGATATGAGAAATTATCAATTAGCAAGGGTCAGAATCTGAAGAGTTATACATCGACCAAATAGATTTAGTCATGCAGAGGTGATCTCATATGCATTAACTATGGCTGAAGACATTGTTCATGAGGAACCTAGAAGTTATGCAGAAGCTATCAGTTGTTATGAAAGATCATTTTGGATACAAGCAATAGTGAACGAACTTGAATTTTTATACGAGAATAATACGAGGCAGTTAGTTGATAAACCAACTAATAAAAGTTGTATTGGATGCAAATGGATATATAAGAGGAAAATTGAAGTGACTGCAAGCAGTGAGAAAGTAAGATACAAGGCAAGGCTGGTAGCAAAATATTTTACACAGAAAGAAGGGGTGGATTATATGGATATTCTCTCCTATTGTTAAGCATTGCTCCATTAGAATTTTGCGATCGATAGTGGTACAACAGAACTTGGAACTCCACCAACTTGATGTCAAGACAACAATTTTAAATGGTGAGTTGGAAGAGCAAATCTTTATGAATCAACTAGAGGGTTTTGTTGAGGTTGGAAGAGAGCATCGGGTTTGCTCGTAAAAGAGATCGTTGCATGGTTTAAAGCAGAGTCCAAGACAATGAAACAAAAGGTTCAATCAATACATGCTACAAATTGGTTTTATCAGGTTAGCCTATGACAATTGAGTTTATCTCAGAAGTTATGAAATTAAGTTTTGCCTTGATATTCTTATTGTTAAATGTTGATGATATGCTATTGGTTGCTAAAAATGTGTCTGAAATTGAAAAAGTGAAGCATGAGTTGAAAAATGAGTTTGTCATGAAAGATTTGGACTTGTGCAAGAAGAATTCTTGGCATTGAGTCATGGACATCAAAAGGAAAAGAGATAAGAATTTGCTGAGATTAACTCAGAGCAGTTATGTGGATAGAGATCTGGAAAAACTTGACATGCAAACAGAAAAGATGCCAGTGCTCCTTTAGCTGCACAATTTAAAATTGTCTGAAAGATAGAAACCAAAGAGGAAGGATGAAAGTGACATGTATTTGATGATATGCACCACACCAGATCTTGCATGCTCTAATAGCGTATTAAGCAGATTCATGGTCAATCTGGGTAAACCTCATTGGGAAGCTCTTAAATATGTGTTAAGATACCTGAAGCACACTAATAGTCATGGTTTGATTTTCTTCAAAAGAGAAAAGTCTGAAATGATCCTCTAATAGGCTATGTCACTCAGATTATGCTGGGAATGCTGACAGTAGATTGAAGAAAGTTTTAAAAAGACTATGTTCTTACTCTTTATGTTGTAGCTATTAGTTGGAAATCTATAGCTCCGTCTGTCGTAGCTCTCTCCACCACTGAAGCTGAATAGATGGCGATAACAAAGGCTGTGAAAGAAGCTATTTGGTTACGAGGCTTACATATATTTGAATGCTCGATCCTTCACCTGTTTTAAGCAGTGCATATGCGATAGCCAGCTTCTCACGGTGGCTGTTTACTGCCCTCTCGTTATCTTCTTCCTCAATGTCAAGTATTACACTAAACATGATACATCCAGCAAAATAGAAGGGAAGGCCAGTGATGAGAAGGGATCAAATGTTGGGCTGGGACTTGTGGTTAACGGGCTAGATGAAAATAATAATCCACCAGCTGCAAGGCCCAATCGACTGAAGAAAAGGCCTGAAAAGTTGAAGGAGTTCTTGGTGGAGTATTAGCAGAGATAGAGGAGCTCGTGTCGAAGTACTGCAGCGCCGTTAGGGAACAACACCTGAAATGAAGGCAAGATGCCAGTTGTTCTCAGTACTTTTTAACTCTTTTGATTGTAGTCCGTTGGGACCGTAGTTTGACTCCTTGGATGCATTTGGGTGCTTAATATCCAGGAGGTTTGTTTTGTAAGGGGTTATGAAATTAATGAAGCAGTTCCTATCTTCTTCCCCAAATTCTCTGTTTCTTCTCTGGTTTTTCTTGGAGTAAAAGCTTACTCGAAAAGCTCTATTTTATAACACCCTCTAGAGTGTATCAATTGGTGCTTTTCATTGAGAGAACAGCAATGGCGGAATCCCCATCTTCAGAAGCTATTACCCATTTGGAAAGTAAAATTGTAGCGCATGAGCAGACCATGAAAGAGTTCATGAGGTCTATCTTGGTGGAACTCATAACCGGACACCTACGACCCCAGTTGGTAGTACATCAAAGATGCCTATGAGGACGAGCGAAACTCCCATAAATCCAGACACATCTCCCATTCTACGTTCAATGAAGATGGATGTGCCCAGATTTGACGGATCCGACCCACATGGATGGATTTTCAAAATACAGGAGTTCTTTGATTTTCACAACACTCCACACCCCTTGAGGTTGAGGATCGTGTCTTTCCACATGGAGGGACGCGCGGCGTCGTGGTTTCAATGGGCGAAGGCTAACAACCTGCTCACTTCATGGCCTGAGTTTTTGGAGAATCTCCTCGAACGTTTCAGCACATCTTTATATGAAGATCATCAGGGGGCATTATCCAAACTAACCCAAGTCGGAACGGTGGCGGAGTTTCAATCCTCATTCGAGGACCTACTCAATAGAGTAAATGGAGTACCAGAGTCCCTGCTCATAAGCTTCTATATCTCAAGGTTACGAGCTGATATTCGGAGGGAGATGACACTGGCAAAACCTGCTAGTCTGATGGAGAGCTTCTCTTTAGCACGGGCATATGAAGCTCGGATAGAGGAATCAAGAGCTGAAACAAAAGTGTGGAATCGCAGTTGGAGTAGAACAGGGTCGAGCAATATCTCATCGGTACAACCACCCAAGGCCGGGAACCCTGTTATCCGGAGCCAGACTTATAATCCACCAGAAAAACAACAGCCGCTGTTGCCGACCCCAACCTTACCGGTGCGGCGAATGAGCCAAGCAGAAATGAGGGACAAAAGGAAGAAGGGTGAGTGTTACTATTGTGATAAGAAATGGACTAGAGAACATCGTTGTAAGGGTAAGTTCTTAATTTTGATGGGTGACGAGGAAGATGAGCCCCCTGATACGCTAAAGGAGTTGGAAGTTGACATAGACGAGGCCATCATGGGTGATGTATTCAGCTTGAACACTCTGGTTAGTTTTGGAAGACCAAGGTCACTACACCTCACAGGAGCCATCAAGCAGCAAGAATTTAGGTTGCTTATTGTTGATTTTTGGGATTGAACATAATTGAAAGGCTTTGAATTGATTTTTTTTATTTCTTTTATGAATATTACACTTCCACAATACACGTTTATATAGATGTGATGAACAATGAGTAAAAGGAAATATTCAATCAATTTGCTGCTTTCTTTGAATTTATCCTTGCTGCTTTCTTTGATTATTTATGCTTCTTTCTTTGAATTTATCCTTGCTGCTTTCTTTGATTATTTATGCTGCTTTCTTTGAATTTATCCTTGCTGCTTTCTTTGATTATTTATGATCTTTGACCAAATCTTCCAACACTCCCCCTCAAGTTAAGTGACGGAGTTTCCGACACCTAACTTGACCAAAATATCAGATAAGCTCTTGGAATCAACTGCCTTGGTAAGTATATCAGCTAACTGATTTTTGGACGAAACATATGGAAGGGCCACTATTCCTTGTTCGATCTTTTCTTTGATGAAATGCCTGTCCACTTCCACATGTTTGGTTCTGTCATGTTGCACTGGATTCTCAGAAATGCTGATGGCTACCTTATTGTCACATAACATCCTGCAGGTTTTTCCTGAATGAAGATTTAATTCTATCATTAACTTCCGTAACCATAAGACTTCGGTAAGGCCACTCTTAATTCCTCGGAATTCTGCCTCTGCACTGGACAAAGCCACTACCTTTTGCTTTTTGCTTCTCCAAGATACAAGGTTTCCCCCAACCATAGCAAAGTATCCGGCCATGGATCTCCTGTCCACAGGGTTTCCAGCCCAATCCGCATCTGTGTAAGCCTGAATTTCAAGATCTCCTATTTTCTTGAAGAGAATCCCGTAATCAAACGTCCCCTTTAGATATCTGACTATTCTGATAGCCGCCTCCATATGTTCCAACTGTGGTTGATGCATAAATTGACTGACCACACTAACTGCATAGGAGATGTCTGGTCTGGTATGTGAGAGATAGATAAGTTTTCCTACCAGTCGTTGATATCTCCCTCGATCTACGTCTTCTCCGTCCTTTCTAATCTGCAGTCTGTGATTTACGACAATGGGAGTATTTGCTGGTTTGCAGTCCACCATCCCAGTCTCAGCAAGAAGGTCTAAGGTGTACTTCTTTTGATTGATAAAGATGCCACCTTTGGACCGTAAAACTTCAATTCCCAAAAAATATTTCAAATTTCCCAAGTTTTTCATCTCGAACTCTTTGAATAGGTTTTCTTTCAGCTCCTCAATTTCCTCCACATCATTTCCAGTCAGGATCATATCATCTACATAGATGATGAGACAAGTTAAAAAGTTTTCCCTTCTCTTAATAAACAACGTGTGATCTGAATTGCTTTGGGAGTATCCGTGCTTTTTCATAGCCATGGTAAATCTTCCAAACCAGGCCCTTGGAGACTGTTTTAACCCATACAGAGTTTTTTTCAATCTGCATACTTCATCTTTTCGGAACTCTTGAGCATACCCAGGTGGTGGCTCCATGTACACTTCCTCTTTCAATTCTCCATGAAGGAAGGCGTTAGTTACATCAAACTGGTGCAAAGGCCAATCTTGATTAACGGCGATGGACAGAAGGACTCGAACAGTGTTCAATTTTGCAACTGGGGAGAAAGTTTCAGCATAGTCTATCCCATAAGTCTGAGTATATCCTTTGGCGACAAGGCGAGCTTTATATCTTTCTATTGAACCGTCTGGTTTCCTCTTGATAGTAAAAACCCATCTACAACCAATTGGTTTCTTCCCAGCTGGCAGTTTACATTTCTCATAAGTATTATTCCGGACTAGTGCTTCCATCTCTTTACCCATTGCCTGTTTCCAGTTCTGACTTTGAAATGCTTCTTCCTCAGAACGCGGTATATCTTCTTTATACAATGCTTCTTCTAATTTCTTAGCATTGTTGGATAACTTTATTTTCGCAAGAGATCCGATAGAATACCGAGAACTTCCATGCCTTTCAGGAGAATACCGACGGGGCGGAATACCTCTATTGGTTCTTGGCGGTAGCACATAACTTGGAGGAGTAGGCTCAGTTTCTTGAGTAGTATGCTCAGGATTAGAGGTTGGTGTTTCAGTTTCAGGCTCAGAGTTGGACATCGGAGAAGAATCTGTTGGAGTGATTACTGGAGCGGGGTTGTGATTATCAGCTTCGAAGATCAGCTCAGTCGGCGCAGTTGTGACGTTAGCAGGCTGTGAATCATCATTAGAGAAGTTCGAACTTAGAAGCCAACTTAGTGAGTCACTCGTTACTGGTATATCAGAATTCTCCCCCTGACTACTAGGTTGGCTAAAGAAAAATTCAGTTTCAAGGAAGCTACAATGAATGGTGGTTGTTATTTGGCGAGTTTTTGGGTTATATCACAGGTATCCCTTTTGATTGACCCCGTACCCAAGAAAGACACATTTTTCTGCACATGGTGATAATTTGGATCTTTCATGTTTCGGAATGTGAACAAAAATAGAGCACCCAAATATTCTAGGGGAAAGTGTGAGAGGAGTTGGTATATGAGTGTATTTAGCTAATGTATCAAGGGGGGTTTTAAGGTGAAGAATTTTTGTGGGAAGTTGGTTAATGAGGTATACGGCAGTAGCGACGGCTTCGGGCCAGAAGGAGTGTGGAATTTGAGACTCAATCATCATTGCACGAGTCATCTCAAGTATGATTCGATTCTTTCGTTCCACAACTCCATTTTGTTCTGGGGTGTATGGACAGGATGTCTGATGTATTATCCCTTTTTGGAGGCAAAAAGTTTTCATGGCGTGGTTTACAAATTCCCCCCATTATCGGTTCTAAGGGTTTGGATAGTCTTATTAAATTGTGTGTGAATCATCGTATAGAAATGGGTGAACTTTTCGATTACTTGTGACTTGTTTTCTAAGAAGTAAACCCATGACATCCTAGTGCAATCATCAACAAATAACAAGAAATATCGAAATTTGTGATTAATATAGGCAGGTGAGGGGCCCCACACATCAGCATGAATGAGAGAGCAAACAGAATCAACACGGGTATTACTAGATATGAAGGTTTGTCTGTGGCTTTTCGCCAAAACACAGGTTTCACATTTATTTGAATTGAATTTAGCTAATTTAGGAAAAAGAATGTTTAGATACCCAGATGACGGGTGACCCAACCGTCTGTGCCAGAGCCAAACTTCTCGTTCAGATGATCCATGTGCTAACATTACAGTGCCCCTAGGAGTGATCTCATCCACATAATACAAGCCCTCGCGTTCAGTGCCACGTCCAATGATCTCCTTAGACCGAATGTCCTGCAAAAGACAAAAATGAGGATGAAGGAGTAAGGTACAATTGAGTTCTTTGGTAACGTGACTAATGGAAAGAAGTTTATGAGATAAACTAGGAACATAAAGGCAGTTGGATAAACGGATGTGAGGAGAAATTTCTACGGTTCCAGCCCCCCTAACAGGTGTAAGATTCCCACTAGCAGTTTCAATATGAGTACGTAAGGGTGTAGTGGTGGTCAAGAAATCATTTTTGTCAAAAGTCATAGTATCTGTCGCTCCACAATCAAAAATCCAGTGTCTATTTTTTTCAATTTTTTTTATTTTGAATAACACAGGCAACAGATTTTTGACATGTAGTACTATTTATGACTTTAGGATTTTTATGAGATGGACTAAATAAAGCAGGAAAATTATCATGTTCATATGAGAACTTAGTTGTTATATTTCTAGGACCTAAGGGGCTTATGTGTGAGGAAGGAAATAAAGAAGGGTTAGTATGTAAATAAGGGGGGTTATTTTGTACAACTCTAGAACCTAAGGGATTTAATTGCAAATCTGGGAAATAAAACATGGGATTGAGAGAGGGTTCGATACAATCGAACCCTTTACCTCCTCCAAGGCTGTGCGCCTCCTCTTCCCTTCCCCCGTCGAGATTCAGCCCTGGCGCCGCCCGCTCCCAGCCGCGCGCCGCCGTCTTGACTGACGGTTCGTCCCCGCCGGCCCGCCTGCTGCCTGCGACTGCAGCAACTCCCCCACCTCCAAAAACAGCGAGCGTGGGGATTGTGCTCGCCGGTGACTCCGCCGGATTTCCGGCGACAGCCGTTCTCCCCTTCGCGATATTCGGCATCTTGTGGTTATCCTCCCACCACTCGGGATATCCAACGAGTTCAAAGCACATTTCTTTGGTATGCTTCCTCTTCCCACAGTGAGTACATTGAAGTTTCGATTTGTCAATCTTGAGCCGAGATGGTTGGGTTCCGGTGCGGTGGTTTGGCCGGCTGGGCGGCGGATTTGATCGGAGGGCGAGACCGGCTCCAATTTGTTCTCGCTCCGAGTGTGTGGCTGATTGGAGGATCTCCAATCGGGCAGCCTCTCGTCTGATTTTGCTAAACGCAGATTCGGCAGATGGTATGGGGGCTTCCTTTAGGATATCTCGCCGGATTGGATCGTATTTTTGATCCAACCCGGAGAGAAACTGGTATAATCTCCTCTGATTTGTAATCTTCTGGTATTGAGTTATTCCTTTTTCGCAGCAGTCTATGGGATTCGAATCCCTCCTGTCAATGTTCATCCAACATGTTTGTAGATTGTTCCAGTAATCCTCGATTGTTGATTCACATTGACTGATCTTGTTTGCTCGAACCTCCAGATCATACAGGATGAAGGGATCGGCTCCGCTTCCGTAGGTGGTGGCAAGGCCATCCCAGATGGCCTTTGCAGTTTGATAGTGAGCGAAGTTGGATATCAATCGGGCTTCCATATTCTGTAATAGCCAAGAACAGACTGTTAAGTCTACCTCTTCCCATTGAGGGAACTTTGGATCGTCGCCTTTTGGTGGTGCCAGGTTCCCTGTGATATGGGAAAGACGCCCCTTGCCTCCGATTGAAACTTTCATAAGTCGAGACCATAATGGATAGTTATGGCCGTCGAGTTTGAAGCCCAGATGAATGTTTTCTGAGTTTCTCATTATGTTGGCTAACTGTTCTGATAGCTTCTCATGCTCTTCTGTCATGGCTAACTGTTCTGATAGCTTCTCATGCTCTTCTGTCATGGTGTTTGCAGGTTTGAAGGGAATTGGAGATCTGCTTTGATCTTACCAATTGGGTTGAGAAAGGTGAACGATATTTGGGGAAGATATTTGGTTTGAGGTTTGTTGGGATAGGTCCTCAGGGCAGTGATGAACTCATTTCTGAGCCCAACCTGCTCTGATACCATGTTGATTTTTGGGATTGAACATAATTGAAAGGCTTTGAATTGATTTTTTTTTATTTCTTTTATGAATATTACACTTCCACAATACACGTTTATATAGATGTGATGAACAATGAGTAAAAGGAAATATTCAATCAATTTGCTGCTTTCTTTGAATTTATCCTTGCTGCTTTCTTTGATTATTTATGCTGCTTTCTTTGAATTTATCCTTGCTGCTTTCTTTGATTATTTATGATCTTTGACCAAATCTTCCAACACTTATTGATAGTGGAAGCACACATAATTTTATTCAGCCCGTCTTAGCAGAAAGGTTGAAACTAGAGCTGACGCATGTAACGCCTTTTCGGGTGTACATTGGGAATGGTGATTATTTACTTTGCCGTCATCTCAGTCCTAAGGTTCCAATGAAAATTCAGGGGGAAGAATTCTTAATTGACTTGCATGTGCTGGCCATAGAAGGGCCTTCAGTGGTGCTGGGAATACAATGGTTGCAAACTCTGGGGAAAGTCTCCCACGACTACTCCGAGTTAACCATGGAATTTTGTTGGCAAGGTCGAACCATTCGGCTTCGAGGTGAGAAATTGGAGAATCCACGAGCAATTTCTTTCCATCAATTTCAAGCGATGCTGGAGACAGATATTGTGGAAGAAGTTTATGAGATGTACATGACGACAAAGGGGAACGAAGAAGAAAAAGAAATTCCTCAAGTTGTACCACCAGCATACCAAGATGTCATAAAGCAGTACGAGCAGCTCTTTCAATCTCCGACGACCCTTCCGCCCCAGCGTGCACACGACCACCGAATACATCTACTCCCGAATATACCACCGGTGAACGTGTGGCCCTACCATTACCCACAATTCCAGAAGCTAGAAATGGCAAAAATGGTGAAGGAAATGCTAACCCAAGGCTTGATACGCCCCAGCAATTCTCCTTTTTCATCTCCAGTACTCTTGGTAAAAAAGAAAGACGGCAGCTATCGGTTCTGCGTGGACTACCGCGCACTCAATGCGGTGACGGTGCGGGATCAATTTCCAATCCCAACCATTGACGAACTCTTGGATGACCTCGGAGCCGCCATGGTGTTCTCCAAGCTAGACCTCAGAGCCGGTTATCATCAAATCAGGGTGGCCAAACGAGATGTGTACAAAACTGCTTTTCGCACCACAGATGGCCATTTTGAATTCTTGGTAATGCCTTTCGGTTTGTCTAATGCCCCTTCTACTTTTCAATCCATCATGAATCACATCTTTGCTGCTGAATTGCATCGGTTTGTCGTAGTTTTTTGATGACATATTGGTGTATAGTGTAACCTCGGAGGCACACAAGCAGCATTTAAAACGAGTGTTTAAAATCTTGAGCAAACACGAGTTTCACCTGAAGGCTTCTAAATGTGTTTTTGGGCAAGATTCTATAGAGTATTTGGGTCATGTGGTTAGTGCAGGCGTGGTGAAGGCGGATGTGAAGAAGATTGAAGTTATGAGTGCTTGGCCGGTTCCGTTAACTTTGACACAGTTACGAGGCTTTTTGGGGTTGACCGGCTACTATCGCCGTTTTATTAGGGGCTATGCGGGTATTGCTGCTCCACTTACTGATCTATTGCGGTGAGATGCTTTCAACTGGACGAACGAAGCCCAAAACGCTTTTGAGAAATTGAAGTCGGCTATGGTGGAGGCCCCTGTTCTCAGATTACCAGATTTTAAGGAGGAGTTTGTAGTTGAAACGGATGCCTCAAAGGTGGGAATTGGAGCTGTTTTATCACAGCTAGGCCATCCTGTGGCATTTTTTAGCAAAAAAGTATGCCCTCGCTTACAAGCAGCCTCGACATATACAAAAGAGCTCTATGCCATTGTGGAAGCAGTTCAAAAATGGCGACAATATCTCTTGGGGCAATTCTTTGTTATCCGGACTGACCACCAGAGCATCAGAGAATTACTCACGCAGGTAATTCAAACTCCCGAACAACATGTATATATACGTAAATTGCTTGGATTTCATTTTTGGATAGAGTATCGCACAGGGCGCACAAATCAAGCTGCAGATGCTTTATCTAGATTGCCTACGGTGGGTTTTGGGGGTGTTGAAGAGTCAGAGGGGCTGAAAGCTCTAGTTAGTGAAAGTCGGCCAGTCTTTGATATCTTGGAGGCACTTCGACAGGAAAATGAAACTCTACCAGATTTATTGCACTTGAGCTGCCAAGTATCGACCGGGAATTCGGGGAGTGGCTTTTCATTCCAGAATGGGATTTTATTTTTTCAGGGTCGATATTATTTGAGTCCACAGTCTGCATTGATTCCCCAGTTACTCCATGAGGCTCATACATCCCCTGTAGGCGGGCACTCTGGTATTAAAAGAACTCTTGTCCGCCTAGCAGCTTCATTTTTCTGGCCAAAGATGCGGCAATCGGTGGAAGACTACATTGCAACCTGTTTGACATGTCAACAAATCAAATACTCAACTCGGCCACCAGTTGGATTGTTGCAGCCCTTGCCCCCGCCGAGCCAAGTTTGGGAGGCTGCAACTATGGATTATATCACAGGTCTTCCGCCGAGCAAGGGTAGCACAACCATATTGGTGGTGGTGGATCGCTTGACCAAATATGCACATTTTGGAGCTCTCCCTACACACTTCACAGCTACTATTGTTGCCAATCTGTTCATAGAGATTGTTGTCAAGCACCATGGGTTTTTGAAATCCATCATCTTTGATCGAGACCCACTCTTTCTGAGCGATTTTTGGAAGGTGTTATTTCAGCTCAGCGGTACAAAACTGAGTCATAGCACAGCCTATCACCCCCAAACCGATGGGCAGACGGAGGTGGTGAATCGAGGTTTAGAGCAGTATCTCCGGGCTTTTACTCATGATAAGCCGTTGAAATGGGTCTCATATTTGTGTTGAGCAGAATTCAGTTACAACTCGTCTTACAACTCTACCATCCGTATGACGCCTTATCAAGCCTTATATGGGAGACTTCCACCTAATATCTCAACATACACTCCAGGAACCACGAAAGTGCAAGCCGTGGACGAGCTCTTAACTGAAAGGGATTCCTTGTTGCGAAAATTGAAGGATAATTTGCTCGCTGCCCAGAATAGAATGAAACAAAAAGCTGATCTAAAGAGGCGTGAAGTTGAGTTGAATGAGGGAGATTTGGTGATGGTCAAGCTCCAGCCACACCGACAGACCTCTGTAGCCGGAAGACGCTTCCAAAAGCTTGCCAAGCGTTACTACGGACCCTTTAAGATTCTGAAAAAAATTGGGGCTGTAGCCTATCATTTGGATCTCCCAGACAGTAGCCGCATCCACCCGGTGTTCCATGTCTCCAACCTCAAACCATATGTCGGATCGAGTCCTCCAGATGCCAGTGTTCTACCTTCGTCTGCTATGGACACTAATCCGGTCCCTAAGCCTCTGGCAATATGTTCACAAAGAACTATATTGCACAAGGGGAATGAGTGCAGACAAGTTCTTGCGCAATGGGAAGGGGAATCACCAGAAAATGCCACGTGGGAATTGTGGGAGGAGTTTCATCAACTTTATCCGAACTCACACCTTGAGGACAAAGTGCCTTTTGAAGCGGTGGGGGATGATACATCCAGCAAAATAGATGGGAAGGCCAGTGATGAGAAGGGATCAAATGTTGGGCTGGGACTTGTGGTTAACGGGCTAGATGAAAATAATAATCCACCAGCTGCAAGGCACAATCGACTGAAGAAAAGGCCTGAAAAGTTGAAGGAGTTCTTGGTGGAGTATTAGCAGAGATAGAGGAGCTCGTGTCGAAGTACTGCAGCGCCGTTAGGGAACAACACCTGAAATGAAGGCAAGATGCCAGTTGTTCTCAGTACTTTTTAACTCTTTTGATTGTAGTCCGTTGGGACCGTAGTTTGACTCCTTGGATGCATTTGGGTGCTTAATATCCAAGAGGTTTGTTTTGTAAGGGGTTATGAAATTAATGAAGCAGTTCCTATCTTCTTCCCCAAATTCTCTGTTTCTTCTCTAGTTTTTCTTGGAGTAAAAGCTTACTCGAAAAGCTCTATTTTATAACACCCTCTAGAGTGTATCAAAACATCTCCCACATCTTCCTCTCCATCTCATAAACCTTGGAGTGTTCAGGGGTGAGATTTGTCTCCTGCAACAAACTCGTAGACCCCATCACCGAGCTCAATCATGGTGCTTCCGGGGCTTTTTTATATCTCCTTCTTCCTTAGTGCTTCTCCTACTCTGGTTTTCCTTTCCCAATCCATCGTCTTGGCATAAATGGTGGAGAGCATCACATAGTTTGCTGGTTGCATTGGCTCGTGCTTGATGAGATCCGAGGTGATGACTGGATTTGGTGCCACCGGCAATGTGCTGATGAACTCGAGAGCCTCCTCTACTAACCTGGCCCTGCTTAGCAGATCCCCTATACAATTGTAATGCTCTATCTTATTCTAAGGTGCAATTCTGCAATCATTCACCACTGAGTCTAAACATGTCTTCCCCTCCTCGATTAAACCAGAATGGCTGCAAGCAGTGAGCAAACTCAAGAATGGAACGTTGTTCTGCTCTTCTCATCTCCACAAGTGAGCTTTGCGCTATATCAATTTCACTTCCAATCAGATGATTTTTACAATGCTCCATTCTGGCTAGAAGGTCTTCAAATATCTCTTTTTGCATGCCATCCTGAAATAGAAAAGGACTTGCTTGCTTTATAGAAGGAAACCATGACAGGATAAACAATCATCCAGAAAATACTGGTTGTGGGAGACCTGATTCAAATCCCTTGGAGCGTGCGATTACTTGCAGCCACAAGTACAGTTCCTGTTCTCAATAATCTGCTCACAATTCCAAATACAACAACTGTCTGTAAAAGAAAACCAAGACATTGAGCTTCCACACTCAAACAACACAAAGAATCAAGACTATTTGGAACACCACTGAAGTCATGCATACTATGTTGAGATATGACACCCACTTTTCTTACGCCAGGCTCAACATTATCAGGATTTCTGCTAAATCAAGACGAACTCCATTGATAGAGGAATGAATTACAGTGCAGAAAAAAAAAAGTAACGTCTTAGATGTCCATTTCATTAATTACTAAGAGCAATGATTAATATGAGCATACAAACACTAGAAAGTTATATGCACAGGCCAACTTAGTTCGTAAGAATCATCTTACCCATTGTCAGAGCAAATCTATGAAATCTGTTGGTTAATACTAATCTTAAAAGTGTAACTAACTTGAAAGGTACTTGGAATGTTCAATCCAAGAAATGCATGTGGCAAGCAATCAGTACCTGGTCAGAATGCAATAGGAAAAATAGAGAAAATCAAACTTTTTCTCTCACTGTGACATCCAATTGTTCAGAAAATTCCTTTGCTTGCTCACATATGGCAATGCATGCACCTCCCAGTTTTGTCTTGGCTTCCTCCATCAAAAGTCTCCGACGCTCATTTTCCCGGTCCTCCTCCCATTTAGTAAGGTTTACCTATGAAAAGATAGCTACTACACATATCAGAAACCAGAGGAATAAATCACAGATAAAAAAGACAGGCATCAAGTCAGATATAAGCTCACATAGTATTCCTTCATATCTTTCTCATATTTGTCCAGCCCCACAAGCGCATTTTCCAGTTGAAAGGCAACCTTTTCTTGGTAAGAATCATGTTTCAACCTCCCTTGATTAACAACACTCTTATAATAAGCAAGCGGAATGCAGAATGAGATCAATGAAAACCTAAGTAGATTCTTCTTAGAGCAAATACCCTATAAGACATAAATAGAATTTGATATTTATATATATATATATATATATATATATATATATATATAGAGGATAAAACAACTTATTTTAACTTAACTAAAAAATTAACAAATAAATTATATTTAGGCTAATAAAGATGTTTAGCTCAAAATATATTAAATAAAATATTAAAATTTATTAAGATATCAGTTAATATGTTAAGATTATTCTAGATATTAAAGATATTAAAATTTATATTATTATTAACATAACACGACAACAAAAAAATTGGCCTCTGTTCTAGAATACAAAACAATTGCTAAATAGCAACCAACAACAAGTTGATAAGATAGTCCTTCATTTTTCCTTCAACAAATATTTTATTTGATATGAATTATTTTGTGATTATAATGTTGTGCAATTTTTTTTTATCCTATATGATTTTCTTGCTGCATTTTATATTATTTCATAGGTTTTTGCTTTAAATTTATTTATTTATTTATTTTTAATTTTTCGAGAGTAGTATCAGATTTTAATTTGCCCTGAAAAAAGAAAAACAAATAAAAGAGATGATGTTAATATCTCATAAAGTTTGCTTAAAAAATCTCATAACATTTGTTTAAATATTTTTTTTATTTTGTTTAGGTTTAATTATAAATGAAGTGAAATCCATAAATAGCTGTGAAGTGGTGAGGGACACCAAACTTTTCTTTGCACTGGGTCTCAAAACTTAGAGGGTCGGACCTGATACAAGTAAATTGATTGCAGCAATGACAAGATTTATTGCACAAACCTAAAATGCCCTTATAAAAGCTAAAATAATGTGATTGGGTTGAGTACTTTACAAAAGGATATTGGATCTATTAAACTCTTCTCAAATTCGCATCATGCAGTTTGTAAGCTAGAGATAGACAGATGACTCTTCTCCCTTTCTACCTTTGTTTATGAAGGAGCATTAATTAAACGAGGCAAGAAGTTTTTTAATTACTAAAACCAACCACATGTAATACTGATGTGGTAGTCCATACGATTTGGTGAAAGTTATTTTGGTAGTATATTTTGGATAACGAATTTCCCAAACTGGGAGATTATTGTTGAAAATCGATCATTAAGTTCATGCTTTATTTTTATTCAAATAATAATAATAATAATAATAATAATAATATTTTCACACCATAAAATATATCTACAATGAAAATGCAATATACAAGATATGAAACCAAAAGAGAACATGTTTGTTAATTCCAAAAAAAAAGGGAAACAACATACAGATAACATGGTTTTTCCAATAAAAGAAACAACATATATAGATATTTCTAAAAATAAAATAAAATAGTAATCCTTCATCATCACTCAATATGCCCAGCTCTAGCTCCAGCATGGTCAGCAGTGCCCATCTCCAAATCTTCATGTGATGTAGTACTAGTAATAGTAGTTGCAGTAATGTCGTATCCATGGATCCTACGCATAATTGCTTGCATGCATAGAATGAAAGCCTTGATGAGGGCAGAGAATGGAGTATAAGTTGAGAGCCAAAGCAGCAGTAAATAGGGCCAAGCAAGATGGTGGGGGAGGATGAGTGAGAGGAAGAAAGAGTAGAAGACAATGGGGCAGAAACTGTGGTATCTCACTTGAATGAGAGGTGTGGAACTGGAGGTTGTTGATAAACTTTGTAAAGAACGAAGATTTGAAAGTAGTGTTCTTCATATTGAAACTTCATTTCATTTCTTTTCATACGGGAATTACAACTAGCTGTGCTTATTGCACATATATAATTGTAGTGAACTACTTTAACCAACTACTGCAGCCATAAATGTAAAATCCTTACAATGCAAATAGCAACAAAACACAGCTCTACAAACCAGTACGAACATCAGAGATTTGTTTTCTTCTTTTGACTTTGTTGAACTTTTTGTTTGCTTGATGACTGGACTGCTGACTTGGATATTTTCTGCTGATGGGTATGCTAACAGTTGTGAGTTTGATGGAGAAGAAGGACAGGAGGAAGAAGATGAGGGAAAACAGCATGAGATTGCTCCAGCTGCTCATCACTCCCAAGCTATCCCAGCTCTCATCACCCATCAAACATTTAAGAATGTTGATAAACTCCATTGCCGCATACCTCAATTCCAACCACCGCATTTTACTTATTTTTAATTTTTGAGATTTCATTTCAGATTCAGCGCTTTTTATAGTGCAATTGGGCAGATTACATAATGACTAGAATGAATAACCAGTAAACTCATTAATTAAAATGAACTTCCTCGATGTTTTAACCAATATGCAGATGGTGACATCACTACTACAATTTTTGGCTATTATGACACCTTTATCCCCAAATTTTTGGCTATTATGACACCTTCATCTCCAACATGCCTTGAAAAATGTTGTAATATATAACAAATTATTATAGGTGCAGGAAAAATATGGTTTAATATATATAATAAATATGTTTTCAAAATTAAAAAATATCATCAAATTTTTATAATCATCTTTCCTAAGCCAAAAATGATTATAAAAATTTGATGATATTTTTTAATTTTGAAAACATATTTATTATATATATTAAACCACATTTTCCCTGACACCTATAATAATTTGTTATATATTACAACATTTTTCAAGGCATGTTGGGGATAAAGGTGTCATAATAGCCAAAAATTGTAATTAAGTAGTTGGTGCATTAATTATATATATTCAAGAAGTCAAACTTGAAGAAGACATGGAATGAAAATTCTACAAATCATATTACCATTCCCAGGCCTTCTTTTTAGCTTTTATTATACAACTACAATCTAACTATACATATTTTCAAAATTACTACAAATTATTAATTTTTGTAGCCAAACTATGTAACATAAACTATACAAATCCATGATCAATATCTTTTTTAGCAATGAAAAACTAACTATGCTCTGGGCCAAATATAACTCTTTTCAATTAATAAATTATAAATTATAAATTGACATGGACTTTGAGAAAGTATAGCAAATTCTCCGTTGTCAGAAAAAAATGTTTGTCCTAAATTTGTATAGTTTTTTATTAAATATTTTTCCACTTCTGTCATGAATATTTGAGTTATTCAAATTATTCTCACTTGTAGCAAAGTTAATAAACATATCATTATCTTGAGTAACTGTCAAAGAAAATGACACAATACTCATCCTCTCGAGCTTAAGTGAACGTCAGTCACTAGTCAAGATGAATCCAATGTTCAATCATCTATGAGTTGCTTAATTTTTGGAGATTGATGCGACCAAGTCTCGGATATAACAGATTTGCAAGATCCATATCTTGAGAATAAAACATTTTCTTTTGTACGCATGATAAGATAAAAACAATGTCCATTTGATGTTTTATGGAGACAATTAATGATATAGAGAGAGTTACTTAGTAATCTATTATGGATAAACACTGTTATTATCAATGATAGAAACTCTACTATCACAAATAACTGAATTTCCACCATATACTGGAAACAGAAAATAAGTTCCACCAAGACATCGGTACTTATTTAAATATTTCTCAAAATCAAAACATTGTTCTCTAAACATAAAGAGAAATCTTCAATTGCTACTACGAAAACATCGTGATGCATTTAACTATGGAGATGGTGATCTGTCATGCAGTGTCTTCTTGCATAACATGACTCATGGATACTATTACCACTACTGATAAGGTAGAAATCTTTGTCTAAAGATGTGTCAAATATATATATATATATGCGTGCATTATATAACAAAAATGATTCATAGATACTACTACTGCCACCTATAAGATAGAAGTAGTCATCTAAACATGTTTCAGCATATTTGCATGTTACATACCCTGTCCCATGGTGTCAAATACCGGACAATTTTCTTTTCCAATGTCCTACCTTGCCATACCTGAAACACTTACCTATTTCCTTTGACCTTTTATAGTCATCATTAGGTCTTATGACCTTGCTCGCATTATTTACTTTATTCCTCTTACTTTTGGTGCCTCGCTTTGTTACTTTCACTTTTTAGTAAACTAGAATGGCTCCTAGTAGTAGATAAAGTAAAATTTTCCTCTGTTGAGATAAGATCTTGAAGTTGCCCATCCATTGGATGCTTTATCTTATTTTCTCAACTATTAGTTTGAAGCCATTAGGAAATTTTTGTAGCGAACTGATGATTAAACTAATTTTAGTCAAGCCATCAATTTCACCTCTGCTTTATGTGTACATGTCTATGAACTAAATTAAAGACGTCACACATGTTCACCATTATCCAATTGTTCTCTCATAATAATCTTATGAGACTAGACATGATAATCATTTTCCATTCATCAGTAAGTCAACAATGATATTCCATAATATCTTTCGCATACTTATAACTCTAAAATTCGAGTTGTGTGTGCATGCTCTTTCATAATAGAACTTATGAGTAACTTGATAAGGATGAAAAATTCCGGAGCAAATAAGTGTTCATCGGCAATTAGTAATTTATCAAACTTGTATTTCCAATTCAGAAAAATAGGACCAGATAATATTGAGCAAGAGTAAAATAGGAAAAAATGATATTAGCATATCTGAAACAATTAATGATCATAGAAAGAACATATAAGCAAAACATTCAAACGGATAAGTTTTGTAACCTTTTGATAGACTAATACAACAGTTTCCTCCTATTGCCCAAGCAATTTTATTGCAAGCCACACATGTGGATTTTACAATAAAATCACTTAAGCAGACTGCATCTTTCAATTCCAGTTATTTAATTCCAAGTCACTTAACCTTTGACAAACGAAATTAATTATCAGAGATAAACTTAGACCATGCTATCCTATTGAGTAGAGATATCACAAATTAGTTATACTTCAGAGAACATTTAAACAAATAACCACAATGCTAACTCATATCGTGAAAATTAAATTACCAGACACACTAGGCCCATGATGCATGATTTTTACACTTTATGTTATCTTATTTGATTCAATCCTAGAAAATTTATGAGAAATCAAATACGCAAGCTACACATGTAGACGTTTACGCAAAGTTCCCCACTTCTCAATTGAATTAAATATTCTATTTAGAAATCGCATCTGAACGTATGAATAATAAAAACAAGTATGCTACACATGTAGACATCTAATCACTTTATTATTCACTTCGATTAGAGATCGCTTTGTGGAGGTCTTGATTTTATTTTAAAAAAATCTCTTGCTTAGTGTTTTTATTTCAAAAGGTCGTTGTGCAAATAATTATTTTATACTACTATCAAATTATGTTACTAAAATTCCACCAAATATAATATGATTCTATAATTTATAAACATTAATTAAATACTTAAAATAAAACAAATAAGCATTCTCAAAAATGTTATTCATCTGTCTACCTCGACCCAGCTTTTGTCTACGTCGGCTGGTCACCACCCTCAGGCCGTCGTTTAGCGTGGATGAGGTGCAAAGACACCCCGCGCGCTGTTGCCGCATAGCTGCACTCTTGAGATATAATAGATATACTCATATCTTGTATATTAGGGTTTCCATATCTTTGTAACTAGATAGATATATTAGATAGATTTGCTCTTCTCTTCCTATATATATGTACTTGTACATCATAATTCATTGAGTGAAATAAAGGGAATTATTTCTCTACATGGTATCAGCCAAACCTTGGCTTAAACCCTAACCCTAATTTCGTCCCGTTGCCGTCGACTGCGTCTGTTTCTCGGCCATCCCATGGCTGCCCCAGTCGATCCCAATGATCTTCCCACACTACCGCTTTCTACCATCATTCATATGGTGAATATCAAGCTTACTTCCTCAAATTATTTGCTCTGGCATGCCCAGATTGAACCGTTGCTTATTACGCAACAGTTCATGCCTTACGTCGATGGAACACTACAGCCTCCTAGCCGCACCATCGCTTCTGCTTCCGACATCGACATCGTCAATCCATTGTTTCTTGTTTCAACGCTCACTGAGGAATCGATGGCTGTAATTATTGGATGCTCATCTTCGCATGATGTTTGGACGCCGCTATCTCGATCGTATAGTCACCGCTCGAAAGCCCGAGAACTCAGTATCAAGGATGATCTCCTATCCATTAAACAGGGCGACCTCTCTATTGCTGACTATGGCCGCCGTTTCAAGTCCTTGTGTGATCAGTTATCTGCGATCGGTCGTTCGATTGATCCTTCGGACAAGTCCCACTGGTTTCTTCGGGGATTAGGTCTTCGTTTTCCACATTCACCGCGGCTCAGATGGCTCAGGAGCCGCTGTCTGATTTTGACACCTTACTCGCTCGCGCGCTCAGCCACGAGTTATTCCTCAAGAGCTCCGACAATACATCATCTTCGACCGCCGTTGCTTTTAACGCAACCAACAAACCGCATGATTCCGGCGGCAAATCTGGCTACTCCAAAGGTCGTGGGAAGAATAACGACGGAAATTGGAAAAACTGGAAGCCCTGGTGCTACTTCTGCGGACAGAACAATCATGACGCCTTCGACTGCCCTAAACGGTTTGACCGTTCCTTCGTGTGCTCCTCCCGGCCCGTGCCCAACGCCCAGTTAGCCGAGGTTTTCTCGGCTCATGGTGATATCTCATCCCCATCTGTCTCTGATTGGTATTTGGACACCGGGGCCTCTGCTCATATTTCGGCCAATGCATCCTCTCTCACCGATGTGAAACCTTACTCTGGTAGTGATCACGTTGCCGTTGGTAATGGTGCTCGTCTTCAAATCACTCACACAGGCTCTTTATCTATATCATCTAGTCTATCTCTGTCTCCTGTTCTTGTTGTGCCGGCCATCACCAAAAATTTATTATCTGTTAGTAAATTAACACATGATTTTCCTGTTAACGTGTTGTTTACTGACTCGCAGCTTCGCATACAGACTCAGGACACAGGCCAGATTGTTGCAACCGGCGTGAGTAAGCATGGGTTGTACGTGCTCCACCGCCCCGTTCCTGCTCTTCTTTCTGTTACTCGCGTGACTCCCCCTCGTGCATCATCTGACGTCTGGCACTGCCGTCTAGGTCATTCATCTCATCGAGTTCTTTGTTTCTTATAACAGCGTAGTTTACTTTCAGTTTCTTCCCCTTTTCCTAGTGATACATTATGTACGTCTTGTCAGCTTGCTAAAAACTCGCATTTGCCTTTTCCTATTTCTGAAAAATGTGCGTCTCATATTCTTGATTTAGTACATTGTGACCTCTGGGGTCCTTCTCCGGTTAAATCTCATTCTGGTTTTTGTTTCTATGCTGTTTTCATTGATGACTTCTCTCGATTTACATGGTTCTATCCTTTAAAAGCTAAATCTGATTTTTATGACGTATTTTTAAACTTTCATGCGTTCGTTGAAAATCAATTTTCTTGCAAACTTAAGAAATTCCAAAGTGATGGGGGTACTGAATTCACAAACTCTCGTCTCAAATCTCATCTTGCCAAATTCGGTATTCATAATATCATCTCTTGCCCATATACACCTTCTCAAAATGGTCGTGCCGAACGCAAACATCGTCACATTACTGAAATGGGTCTCTCTTTACTTTTTCATTCTTCCGCTCCTCTTTCTCTATGGGTAGAAGCCTTTAGTACTGCCGTTCATGTCATAAATCGCCTACCTACACCTGTTCTCCAAAATATCTCACCATATGAACTCTTGTTCAATCACCCGCCCTCATATGCCTCACTTAAAACTTTCAGTTGTAGGTTTTTTCCGTGTCTCCGTGATTACACACATCATAAACTTCAACCCCGCAGCCTTCCGTGTATTTTTGTCGGCTACAGTCTAAATCATAAGGGTTTCCGCTACCTAGATCCCTCCACATCTAGAGTATACATCACTCGTCATGCTCGTTTCGACGAAAGTTTCTTTCCCTACTCTAGGTCTAGCATCCCAGTCTCTTTCTCGTGCCTTGAACTCACCAACTATTTCGAACCTCTCTCACCTTCCTCTTCCTCGTCTGATTCCACTACTCTGTCGTCCCATCCATGTCCTATTTGTCTCACAGATCGTCCTCCCATAACCGCGATCGAACCACCTCCAAATTTAGCTCAGCCCGCCGAACCTCTTCCTCTCGATCCTCCTATCAAAAATGAACTTCAGCCAGTCGCCGAACCACCACCTCCTGCTCATGCACGCCGTCATCCCATGCAAACGCGCGCAAAGTCCGGAATATTCAAACCCCGATATCTGGTTGACATTAACTTGGTTTCTGTGTTTTCTGTTTCTGCATCGTTGCCTGAGCCTCGTGGTATTAAGACTGCGCTCCAGGTTCCAAAATGGACCGCTGCCATGCGTGATGAACTCATGGCTCTGCATGATAATCGGACCTGGTCTTTGGTTCCCCGGCCAGAAAACACTAATGTGGTTGGTTCAAAATGGGTTTATCGGACAAAGCTTAAGGCAGATGGCTCTGTTGATCGTTACAAAGCTCGCTTAGTGGCTCAAGGGTTTAGACAAGTGCCTGGGTTTGACTTCACTCACACCTTTAGTCCAGTGGTAAAAGCTTCTACGGTTCGAATTGTTATTGATATTGCTGTGATGAGTTCTTGGACTCTTCGACAGTTAGACGTCAAGAATGCTTTCCTAAATGGAACTCTTTCTACACCGGTTTTTATGGAACAACCTCCTGATTTTATCGATCCACGATTTCCCTCTCATGTCTGTCGCCTTCAGAAAGCAATTTATGGTCTTCGTCAGGCTTCTCTTGCCTGGTACCAGTGTTTTCGGACCTTTCTACTGTCTATTGGATTTATCTGCAGCGCCTCCGACACATCTCTCTTCGTGCTCAGCCAAAGTCCAACTCTCATTTATTTATTGGTCTATGTTGACGATATAATTGTCACTGGCAATGATTCTTCAGCTATCTTGGCTCTCATGGCTCGCTTGAACACGGAATTCTCGACAAAGGATCTTGGTTCCCTTGGTTACTTTCTTGGTTTAGAAGCTCATACATCTTCGACAGGTCTCTTCCTTACTCAGACCAAATACGCCCTCGACATTCTTCAATGCGCCAAGATGACAAATGTCAAGCCCATCTCTACACCACTAGCGTCGGGCATCACTTACACCGCTGATGGAGTTGACTTTCATGATCCTACTCTCTATCGCTCGCTGCTCGGTGCTCTGCAATACCTCACTATTACTCGCCCAGATCTTGCCTACGCTGTTAATACTATGAGCCAATTTCAGAAGTCTCCATCTGTTGAGCATTTTCAGGGATTAAAATGTATTCTTCAGTACTTAAAGGGAACCGTGCGCTTCGGATTATCCTTCTCTAAAGGCGATCCCATTCTTTGTGGTTATTCTGATGCAGATTGGGCACGTTGTCCAGACACAAGGAGATCTACCTATGGGTACGCTATCTTTCTCGGCCCTAACTTGGTCTCGTGGAGTGCAAAGAAGCAGCCCACAGTCTCCCGTTCAAGCTGTGAGTCGGAGTATCGGGCCATCGCTAACACAGCTTCCACTACAAGAAAATTGTAGAACGACAACGGTT
>JAPKLW010002560.1:62208-78558 GCA_026898455.1 Plectranthus barbatus
AATGGTGTTCACCATGATTGGGCAAGCCATTTCATCAACTGAATACACAAATGCTTGGGCTGAGATGCGGGGTTTGAACCGCAAAGCGTGGGATTGGCTGCAAAAAATACCGGAGGAGCAGTGGACGCTGTACAAAGACGGAGGCCATCGTTGGGGAACCACGACGACTAATAACTCCGAGAGTCACAGGAGGAGGAGGAGGAGGAGGAGGAAGACGAAGATGAGGAAGACGATGAGGACGATGATGATTAAAACTTATGTATTTGCTTTAATGAAGTAGTTGTTTTAATATGTATTTGTTTTAATTATGTAGTTGTTTTAATATGTTCGTTTTAATTATGTAGTTGTTTTAATATGTATTTGTTTTAATTATGTATTTGTTTAAATATGTATTCACATTTAATTATGTAATTGTTTTAATTATGTATTTGTTTAAATATGTATTCACATTTAATTATGTATTTGTTTTATTGAAGTTGATTATCTTCTCATATCATATTTCTACATTCATATTTATTAATATATTATCTTATACATACAATTTTCTACATTCATTATTATTAATATATAATCTTATACATACAAATATTGAAACACCTAGATTTATAAATTAATTACAAATAAGAATAAAAATATTAATTATTAAATACTTAAATATTAAAAAAAAATTAAAATTTCCTAAAATTTCCCCCCACCCCAAACCCGTTTCCCTCCCCTCCCCTTCACCCCGCCCGCCCTAATCCCTTCTCCCCCCACCCCCGAAGCCCTTCCCCCCACCCACCCCCTGCAGCGGCGACAGCACCACCCCCCTGCTGTCCCCCACCGCCGCCGCTACACCCCTGCTGTCCCCCACCGCCAAACCCCCTAAACCCCTTCTGTCCCCCCACCCCCCAAACCCGTTTCCCCTCCCCTCCGCGCCCCCGTGCCCCTGCGACCGCACCACCACCGCGCCGACAGCACCATCACCGCCACTGCTACAGGTAATCGTGCCCAAATATGTTAATGTTAGTTAACGGGTTAATTAATAATTTTTAAATTTTAATTATTCAAATATTATAAAAATAATAAGTAATAAATTTAAATATTAAATTAAACTTTATAAATTGAATTTGAATTAAAGACAAAGTAATTCGGTAGTTAAACTACCGAATTAATATTAATTGGAAAAACAAAGTAATTCGGTAGTTTAACTACCGAATTGAATTAAACACAAACCAATTCGGTAGTTAAACTACCGAATTGTTGTTAATCGACATTATCCACAATTAGGCTTTATTCAAATTGCTAAACGTCACCAATTCGGTAGTTTGACTGCCGAAATGAAAAAAAATAGAAGTAATTCGGTAGTTTAACTACCGAATTGGCTATTGGTGTCTACAAAAACAAGTCAACGTCTTCCGGTGTCTACTTAGCTAGGGTTGCGGCTAGATAGTTATTTTTCTCCGACGGTGGTGTGGCGTGAGTGCGTGGGGAGAAGGGGAGGGAATTGAAAAGGTGTAAAATTTATGAATTTTGGGAAATTAGGTTTTTTTAATAAGGGAATATAGGAAAATTAGGTTTTTTTATGAATGAATTTTAAATTTTTTATTTCAGAATAATTTAGAATTATATTTAAGATATATAACAATAGTTTAATAACAACACAAAAATTTACGTGTTGTCTTTTGTGTAATAAGACAATAGTTAAACAACAACGGTGAGTCTCTACCGTTGTTTTTACGTATTTTTAAATTCCAATAGACAACGCTTTAAGCTATATTCACTCTACGACAATGCTTTTGACCCTAAATCGTTGTCTTTTAACTGTTGTCGTTGTACAATTTTCTTGTAGTGTTCGGAAGTTCTTTGGATAGCAAACCTACTGCGTGAGCTTTATGTGCCGCTTCGCTCTCAGCCGACCCTTTACTCTGATAATGTGAGCGCTCTCTTCCTCACACAGAATCCAGTCGCTCACAAACGAGCTAAACACATCGATATTGACTATCATTTTGTTCGTGAGCTGGTTTGTTCAAACAAATTAACCACACGTTTTGTCAAGTCTGAAGAACAAGTGGCAGACATATTCACGAAGAGTTTATCGCGCAAGCTGTTCAAATATTTATGTTCCAAGCTTCGACTATTTCCGTCTTTGCTTGACGGGGGGTCTTGAGATATAATAGATATACTCATATCTTGTATATTAGGGTTTCCATATCTTTGTAACTAGATAGATATATTAGATAGATTTGCTCTTCTCTTCCTATATATATGTACTTGTACATCATAATTCATTGAGTGAAATAAAGGGAATTATTTCTCTACATGCACCTGCGAGCTCGGCGCATTTCATCGGGGGACGCCATGTTGGCCCACGCACCCATGCTCGCTTTCATGAGCCGAGCGTTTACGGTGTCACTGCCATCTTCATTCATCACCGCCGTGCTTGCGCCAACGTCGTGTCGTCGGCGGGATACTACGTGTGACCCGTACACTAATTAAAAGAAGTGATCTTCCAATAGTGCAACTAGTTCAGCAAATAGGCTTTGAAAATTATTGGGTCCGACTCTGAATTATTTGAGGGAATGACTTTCCACTAGTTGGATTAGAGGTCGATTTAATTCTTCTAGGCAGGCTTTGGTCAATTTGGATCAGCTCCAGTCGCATCCCGCCCAACTAATCAATTAAAAAACCCAACAAACCATTATAAGCCAAGAAAAAAAAAAAAATAAATAAATAAGCAAAATCCAACAACAAACCCAGAAAAAAAAAAAAAAAAAAAAACGAGAAAACAACAGTTCAGGCTCAATAATTAAAAGATCCTACAACAATTCAAGCATAGAAGTTAAAATAAAGTCCAACAACAATTCGCAAGCATCCCAACGAACCAACACCACAAGCCCACAACCCTCCGCCGTTTAGCTCGAGCTGCAGCAAACTATCGCACCTGGTTAAACCCACCATCAGGGGACTGCCTTCATCTTCTCAAAATATCAAAGGATGTCGCCGGCACTAGTCGGGCCAATCAATCAACGTCGTCGACGAGCTGCACTCGTCAAACCAGTCCATCAATGTTGCCGGCGACCTTGCTATTTATTAAAGTTTGAGATTTTTTTAAAAACCCTAGCAAGCTTTAGACCTTAAACTCCTTTGCTCATGAAAACCGGATCAAATAAACCTTAAACTCACCTACACAAACAGAGATTGCTGCTGCAATATACTTGGAATATAATGCATGCAACTTTTTCAATATTCAAGTTTTCAAAACTAAAAAGCAAAATGTTTATTGTTATAATATAATAATGAATTGAAGAGGCTGTATTTTTGTATATATATATAGAACAGAAGCAAGCTATAAGGGAATTGTCCAAAACCAGACACTTCTTCAACTTCAGCATTTTGGTCCCTACCTGCCTGCATGCCTACTTCAATTGTTTGATTTTTAAAATGTTTTAATAGGACAAAACTAGAATATTTAAATGATAAAGAAGTGAAGACGTGTCACATGCAAAAGGCCAGGACACTTCAAAAGAGATTGTTTCTCTTTGAAAAGAAACAAATGCAGGGTTCGAACTTGGTTGAAGGATCGCAGAAAATTGAGCCTGCAGAAATGTTAAATGAAAACATGTTGATTTTAGCTTCTTGGTTGCACTTGTCATATGTGCCCAAATATTTCTTGATTTATGAATTTGAAGAAGGGAAATTATGGTGCTGTCATGCTTGGTAATGATCAATTGTGCTTTGTGGAAAGAGTGGGATCAGTTAAGGGTACATGATGGATGAGTTGCACTTACAAAAGGATGGAAAAAAATGTGATGTTATTATGGGAGAATCTGAAAGTAATTTTCTCTTAAATTGAGGCTGTGGCATATGACGACACTTGCTCACATAGCTGCACTGACGAATCTAGAAATTTAAAATTAAGGATACAATATATTAATAAAATAAATTAAAAATCCATTATGTAAATTTTTTTATAAATAATATGTAAAAATACATATAAATAATAATAAAAATATATATTTAATAATACTAATAATAAATTTTGGGGGTACAGGTGTACCCCATTGGTGAATGTAGATCCGCCTCTGCATAGGTGAGGGGGGACTTAATGAGAAGGTAAACTCAAATATCACCAACAATTTAAAATCCCAAATTGTGAATAGTACATTA
This sequence comes from Plectranthus barbatus, assembly GCA_026898455.1. Lineage (NCBI taxonomy): Eukaryota > Viridiplantae > Streptophyta > Magnoliopsida > Lamiales > Lamiaceae > Plectranthus > Plectranthus barbatus. The sequence continues at coordinate 66,358 of JAPKLW010002560.1, forward strand.
TGGGGAAACTTAAGAAACAACCATATGGTGAGGGAAACCATTCTTCAACATCAGGTCTAGAGTATATATATGCATTTTTAAAGTGTAACAATATTTACACATGTGATCATGAAATGGATGGCATAAAATGAAAAAAATAAATCAAAATGAAAAGGCCTAAATAGTTTCAATTAGGATTTTTAATTCCACGTGTTTATTTCATTAGTGAACTTTAAATCAAGTTGTGGGATAAATTTTCTTAACAAAATAAGATGTAAGATATGGAATAAAAATATGGGTTAAAAAATTCTGATTGAAAAAACTTGGGTTTAAATTCCCTGCATGCCAACTACAATTGTTTGATTTTTAACATGTTTTAATAGGACTAAACTAGAATATTTAAATGATAAAGAAGTGAAGATGTGTCACATGCAAAAGGCCAGGACACTTCAAAAGAGATTGTTTCTCTTCGAAAAGAAAACAAATGCAGGGTTCAAACTTGGTTGAAGGATCTTTTCATATGTGTCCAAATATTTCTTGGTTTATGAATTTGAAAAAGGAAGATTATGGTGCTTTCACGCTTGGTAATGATCAATTGTGCTATGTGGAAGGAGTGGGATCAGTGTTGCTAAGGGTACATGATGGATCAGTTGCACTTACAAAAGGATGGGAAAAAAAATGTGATGTTAATGTTATTATGGGAGAATCTGAAAGTAATATTACAGATCAGTTGAGGCTGTGGCATATAATGAGACTTGCTCATATAGGTGAGGGGGGACTTAATGAGAAGGTAAACTCAGACATCACCAACAATTTAAAACCCCAAATTGTGAAAAATACATTATGGGGAAACTTAAGAAACAACCATATGGTGATGGAAAACATTCTTCAACATCAGTTCTAGAGTATATACATTGTGTTTTCGGGGTCCAGCTAGAACAGAAACTATTGAAGGGGGAAGATATTATATATCTGTGCAGGGTCGGCCATGTGATCTTGGAGTCCCTGTGCGAATAAGATAAATGGTACCCCTAATTTTTTTATGACTATAAATAAGAGTACTTAAAAATTCTTTTGTTAAAAAAAAATCTCTCATCTTATGCAATATTTGGTGTAGTCGATAAAATTGTACAAGTAATATATCGAAAGCATAATATTTTTTTACATTGTGTATAAGAACCATGGTTGAAAAATTAACAAAATCAAATAAATTAATTTAAATTTAAAAAATCAAACAACATAACTTGCAAGAAAATCTAAAACTATTCATTGAAATCAGTAAACTACGCACACAAAATCTAAAATCATTCGATTATGAAATTTGACAAAATCCATCATAGATAAACACTTTATATGTTTCCAGAAAACAAAAAACAAAAATCATATGAAGAATTACCTTTCACCTTAGTGTAGAATCCTTCATCAGACATAAATAAATTATTGATTTGTAAAACGAGTGAAGCAACATCGTAGTATAGCAACAAAGGTTTCTATTAGTTGATGAGACGTTTAATTTTTTTTTAGAAGAATGAGATTTTTGTGTTCAATTATGTGAAGATGATCGTAAATATTTGTTTTTAATTAAGAATAGATATCGCTAATTGGATATAGTTGAACAAATAAATCTTAATATTGTGTGGAAGTTTTTTATTTTATATTAAACTAAATATTCCTGTTAGGATAAATATAAATTAGAGTTTTTTTATTAATCTTTTTAGTTAGGCTAAAAACTAAGTTTTTGAATTAGATTTTTAATTTTTACTAAGATAAATTAATAACTAACACAATATTACTATTTATATTTTAAAAAAAATGGTACCCCTCTCACTCAGAGATCCCAGTGTGGCGCACCTCTCTCATGGCCTCGGGGCCAGCCCTGTATCTCTGAAATGATTGCATGAGGAAAGTATGGTTATATGTGCTGAAAAGCAAGGATGATGCATTTTTTAAATTCAAGCATTGATGTTCACAAGTTGAAACAGAGAAAGAATGTAGAGTCAAATGCTTGAAGCTAATAATGGAATTCACTCAATTCTGCAAGGAAAAGAGGCATATGAGTGCTCTATACAACCCAGAGCAAAATGGAGTTGACCTTACTAAAAAGGTAAGGTGCATCCTATTTTCATCTGGCTTGCCTAGAAAATTTTGGGGGAGGCAATAACTACTGCCAACTATTTGGTAAATAGATGGCCATCATCTGGAAAAGAGAAATGGAAAGGAAAACAGATCAATTATTCATACCTGAAAGTATTTGGTTGTCAAGCTTTTGTTCATGTGAGACAAGACAAGCTTTAACCTTGAGCTCTAATGATACACACCAGACTAGTGTGGAAGGATGAAATTGCCTTGTGCTAACGTAGTTGGAAGTGAGATGTAAAGTGATGAAGAGGGATCGAACCTGGGTCTTAGAACTCGGCTTTGAACACTTATCTACTGAAGTCTGAACTACAACATTATTTATGAACAAACTATATATATATATATATATAGAAGAGTAATCATATGTGAACCACCTCCCAGATATGAGATGAGAACTAATCTAATCCATCCATATTTAATTATTAACGGTCCAGATTTAATTTTTTATTTAATTAATTATTTTTTTATTAATATTTTAGGGTATTATGGGTATTATAATTTTTAATTATTTGATACCATAACTATTTGCATGATTTTCTCTCAATTTATTTTATTAAATCTTTCTCTTTCATAATTCTTTTCAGTCGATGCCTCCCATTCTCTCTTCTCCTTCTTCTCTCCCTTCCAATTTAAATTGAAGAAAACTCCTTCTTCTCCACCACCGTGAGTCTGGTTCCACCGGATTCCACCCTCCACCACCTGCTGTGAGCGCGCCACATCGGATCGCAGCCTCCCTCCGCCGTGTGAGCGCGGTGTAGTGTGTGATTTGGGGATTTTCTCAGCTTGGGCGATCGACGTTTTGTACGAGTTGGGAATTTTTAGATTTCTTTCGAATTAATTCTGGAAATTTCCGTCGTTAACCCGTGCGATCAACGTTAACTTCAAATCTGCCCTGAATTTCGTGCGATTTGGGACTTTTTGACTCTTGGTCGATTGAAATCTGGATTTGGCCAAATTATTGTCTGCGAAATTTAGAAAATCAATTAATTGCTGTTACTGTTCGAATTGAGTCTTGGAATTTCTGATTTCTTGGTTGAACTCGAAATTTTAGTGTATAATTTCATTAAAAAATATGCAGTTATTCCGCCTGTAAACATGCATAAATAGAACATATTTATTGCAATATTTTATGAGTACTGCTTGTATTTGTCGCGTGATATTTCTGTTTTTTTCTTGTCTTTAGTAAAGATGCTACTGTCACGAAATATGCAGTAATTATGTCTGTAATACTGCACATGATTTTCATAATAATAGCAATGATAGTAATTTGATTTTAAAAAATTTAAATTTATCTTTTTTGTGTAATTGTATGGATCCGTGAATTAGACATTAAATTACTGCAAATGATTATATCATTTACTGCAAGTAAATTGTATAAAAAATGCAATTTTTTATTGATAACAAGTTGAATTTTATTTATGATCTTTTAAAATTACTTAATATTTGAAATCCCAAAGAACATAAAAATTGATTTGAAATTCAAAAATTTAGTGATCCAATCCCAAAAAATTAGGAAGTAAATATTAGCTAATTTTGAAATATATTATTTTTTGAATCAAATTCCACGAAATCAGGGGAAATCGTGTAAATATTATTTTAATTATAAAACAAAATAACTACATATGCAACTTTGACTTCTAAATAATGCAATTTTTTTCTCTAAATTATGCAACAAATCCAAATACTGCAATTTTTTAGAAAAATCTGAAGAAAATGAAATTAACTTTGAAATACTATAATTCAGAGAACCAATCCAATAAATTAGGAAGCAAATATAATTTAATTTTGAAATGACGTATTTTAGAAATCAAATTCCACAAAATTAGGGATGAAAATCGTGCATATATAATTTTGATTTTAAAAAAACCAGGTAATGCAACTTCTTCCTCTTAATATTGTAATTTTTATCTCTTAATACTACATCGATTTCGATAAAATTATGCAGTAAATTTTCAAGATAAACGCCCCATTAATTCTGGATCTCGTCCCATATTTAACTTAAAACTGTTCCGAAATTTTAGCAAATTAAATCGTGGGTAAGATATGGGGAGCTGCAAATTTACCATGTAACCCTTTTATGCAACTTTTTTGTTCTTTTATTGCACCGAATTTTTTCAGTTTCAAAAATAAATCTGGCACGTTGATATTATTAATCAAAGGTTAAGATCAAGTCTTATTTCACATCTAAGAGGTGGTTTTCACCTTAATGCACTCCTATATATATATATATATATTAGCCTAAGAAACGAGATTATTCATCATTATTTTGTAATTTTTATTTTCAATATTTTATTATATACATTTAAACAATAATATCCTTAAATGATAATATAATTGATAAATATAATTAATTGTCAAACTATTCACAAAATTCATACTAGTGTTATTTAATAATTAAAATAGTTTCTAAACTATCATGAATAATGAACAACATGATATTAAATTTAAAATTTCAATAAATAATATTATATATTTAACAACCATCAACAAAAAAAATATATTTAAAATATTTATTGGATTGTAGTTTTAATTTATTAATATTTCTTCATTTAAAATTTAGAAATAATATCCTTGAATGAGATATATAGTTGACGTAAAAAATTAATTTATTTTTCTATTAAAAATCAAACTAACTTATTTGCATAAATGAAGCTTTTATAAAAATCTAGCATTCAATTAAGGACTTTAAATTTCAAATAAGATTTAATACAAAGCTTTGATAAAAAAATGGAATGAAAGCATAAAGAATTAAAGAGATTTTTAAAGAGGGTTTTTATACATACTAATTTAGCTCAAAAGTTATATATTAACAAATAACAGTATATGTCATTCAAGTTTTATTTTTTTAACCACTAATTGCTAACAAATCAAAACTTGTAAGAATGATAATAATTTTAATATAAAATCTTGGGTGAATGGTTGTAACGCCCCCAATTGACCTTCCCAACTTTGGGGCGCGCTACAGTCGTGGTCGGTAGTTTTCAAATATTTTCTCAAACAAAAACAGCGAACGACTGATAATAATAATAAGACTTTAAAACATTCATTCATTTCAAAAGAGGTAAAACAACGTTCAAAAACAAACAAAAGTAAAGAGTTTTAAACATCTTTTCAAACATTTCAAAAACAAGGGAAGGAAATAGTTTGAGAGGTTCAGTGCAGTGGTGTGTAGCGTGATGGAGATATGTATGTGAAGATGCATATCTCAGGATCTACTTCTCAAAACCTTTACAAAGACACCTGCATCGTCTTTACTCCGCCACTCTTTCATCCCTGTTGCTAAACCTACGTATTTTTGAAATCATACGAGAGGTTGAGTACTAATGTACACCGCGGAGACATGCCCGAAAACATACAGTTTAAATATGAATGCTATGCTACTCACACAGATAAACACGGGATTTTATTGAAAAGAACCGTGTTATCTAAAATATTTTAGTTCAATGTACAGCTATCTACCATTTTATCATATCTATTTACCGTTGTGTAACTGGAAGCTGGCCCACTTCCAAGTTACGATGAATAGATGGGAATGGATGAACTACTCAACCCAATGTCATATATATGTGCACATTGTCTCAGAATCACACAACTTTGAGACAACGATCGATTTCAACTCCATATCCTCCAAGGTATCAGCACATCAGCTGAACTACCCAAAACGCACATAAACGCAAATAAATAAGGCTCCCTACCTTTTCTTTTGATGAGATTAGCGCAGCACAATCCTGGTTCATTCTCATTAAATAAGCTCTCTGACGATAGCAATCGACAGAGGTATAGATATGATAGCACAAAATAGTTTTAAGCATAGCAATCAATTTAAAACAAAACATTTTCACACTCATTTTGAAAGATGAGCATGAAGCTCGAAAAGCATTTATTTTTACTGAAATAGTCCCCACCTGTGTTTTGCTTACAGAAAATAGATGATCTTGTTAATCGTGCAGTTGAGCTGTATCAACCTTATCCTTTGACTTCCCTTCAAATAATAATCACACAACATGTACTTAATTAGGATGGATAGTCTAAGTATCTCAATTAGTCCTAGCTGACAATACTTGACGTAATCAGGATCTATGACTAACATCTAACTGACACCTTCCAATTATTCGACAATTATTCTCTTCACATGATACTTCTTCCAAACTCAATCAATACGGTTAATTCATTCATGATTAACAATCAGCTCGATTCAATTTATGTTTATAACTTCCAAACACATAATCATGCTTTAAATTTCCCTTGATCGAACTACTCAAATTCGATACTCAATTTCATAACCCATCACCTAATCATACTCATAAAATGCTTTACTAATCATGTATTATGCTTAAACATCGAAAAAAACTCAATACGGATCAAGATCGGACTTAGAAAACATTTTCTCTCCCTCTATGCCGATGTGTCGACTGACGTGTGTGTCTGTCGGTCGACACAGCCATGTCGATCGAAAATCCCACCGTCGATCGACATGCTCGCCTCTGTGGACACACAATGTAGCTCGAGGTCCCGACATCAATTGACACCCGCACACGTCGACTGACGCATTCATGTTGATCGATGGTGCTCCATATCGATCGATGCACACATGTCGATCGACATCAGCTGTGTCAATCGACATGCGTCGTCTTCCTCGACACACACACGCGAGCTGCGACTGCAACTCGATGTAACTCCCATTTCAGACACTCCCGAACTTAATAAATCATACCAACATGTTCCTAGACATCTAGGGATCACAAACACAAGCTCAAACCATTCGAAAACGCGCCAACTTGGCGGCGACGATGATTCCGACATTCAAACTCCGAGTTCTACGTACCGATGTGTTCCCTACGACATGAGGAACACAAATATACAAGTCTAACTTAGATTAAACGCTATTTCATATGAGTTTTATGACGATATCGAAAAGTATCATAAAACCGACGGCTTACCTTTGATTGCGAATAACTTCTTCGTCTCACGACGGAATCGAACGTTCTCAAGCTCCTTGGCTTCCTTGCAATACGAAATTTAAGATGGTGGTGATGGCTCGATTGACAATTTAAGACGGTGGTGGTCGGAAAGTGATGTAGAAAAGACAGCAATGGTGATGGTGTGGAGGTGTGCGTACGGGAGGTGAAGGGAAATGAAGTGGAAATTGAAATGCAATTGTGTGAATTTCCTTTTTGCCAAAATAAGTGATTAATCAAATCTCCACGGTCCCAAAATTCATGTAGCCGCCCCTACAAATGCATGTCGCCCTATCCTATTAGCCACATGGTGGAATTCTTCACCGCGAGGAATTCGATACTTATTATCCTCCCCTCAACTCGTATACATTCTCCCCCCGATAATTTTAACTTCTTGGATTTTCAAATTGAATTGCATTATTCCAATTAAACATGCAATTACATGGAAATGCTCCATTTAACGAGCTCAACTCGTTCATATAATTTTCCAAATTTTTTGAGATATAAATATCACCTAATTTCTTTAATTTCATAAATTTATAACTCACCCCTCGGATCTCAGAAAATTATACCGATCATTTGGTATCCTTTCATATTTTAATTCCAATCATTCCCTAGCTCGGTTTAAGAAATGGACCTTCCGAGTGCAAGTTGTGAATTTAAATGCGATATTATTATATTTAAATAATAATTCGCCGCACTCATTTTTCTTTTGGAAAATGTGACTTCCCGGTCACTTAGGTTTTCTTGAAAAGAACTCATTGGTATTTTATATGTTAGAAACTGACCCTCGTGTCTTTTCGAGTGTCATTTCTCGTTTCTAAAAACGATATAGTTAAATTTGCAAAATATAAATATTCATTTATTTATTTAATTAAGCATTTAATAGCTTAATTAAATCCAGGATATTACAATGGTTGTACTATCTCAAAATTAAATTAAGCTAATTTAAGCTTAATTTTGTGAATAAATAAAGATTTATTGATTATTTGAGATTTAATTGCGATTAAAATGGAAATGACAACCGATGTCTGATATAAGTATGTTTCTTGCAAGAAATATACCTATGAGTATGTATTGAGAAAACCTAAGTGACCATGCAACCACATTTTGCGAAAAAAGTCAGAGCGCAATGAATTATTTTTCCTAGTGAAAATATGTTGCTATTTGTAAAGATAGGAAATCTTTTATTTCACACCCTGAAAAGATTACATTGTACATGTATATATAGAGATCTAAACTATACAAATCTATCTAGACTAGAAAATATACGAATATCTTTACAAAGATATGAATAATATATATATATATATCTAACACCCCCCCGCAAGCGAAGACGTGGGCGAAGGAACCACGTGAAGCTTGAGTTTGAAACGGTCGAACAGAGGACGACCCAAGCTCTTGGTAAATATGTCCGCAACTTGCGAGTCCGAAGGCACAAAATCCGTGGAGAGGCGTGTAGAGTCAACCAGCTCGCGAACGAAATGATAGTCGATATCAATGTGTTTCGATCGTTTGTTGGAGACCGAATTCTGCGTGAGAAAGATGGAACTCGTATTGTCGGAGAGTAGCAATGGAACAGACTTCGGGACCATATGCATTTCACGTAGTAAGGTCGAGATCCATACAATTTTGGTGGCCGTGTTGGCAATGGCACGATACTCGGATTCACAGCTGGAGCGTGATACGGTTGGCTGCTTTTTCGCACTCCAGGAGACTAGGTTCGGACCTAGAAATATAGTATAGCCGTATGTAGAACGACGTGTGTCGGGGCAGCGAGCCCAGTCAGCATCGGAATAGCCAATTAATTCGAGAGAACCAGAAGAGAAGACCAAACCGTGAGAGATGGTACCCTTAACATAGCGAAGAATCCTTTTGACGGCCTGAAAATGCTCAACAGTCGGATTTTGCTGAAATTGACATACCGTGTTGACAGAATAGGCAATATCTGGCCGTGTAATCGTGAGATATTGCAAAGCTCCAACCAAAGACCGAAACAAAGTGGGATCAGAGAAAAGTTCACCTTCTTTTGTGAACGAGACGCCGGGAGGTAGGGGCGTGGCGACCGGTTTAGCGTCGACGAGCTCGGCTCTTTTCAGAATGTCATGAGCATATTTCGTCTGACATAAGAATAAGCCACGAGAGGGATATGATACTTCCAGACCAAGAAAGTAGCCGAGTCGACCGAGATCTTTAGTAGCAAATTCTCGGTTGAGGCATCGCAGGAGAGCAGACACGGCATTGGAGTTGTTCTCAGTGACAATTATGTCGTCGACGTAAACCAGAAGGTAGATGAGGATAGAATCTTTCGCGAAAATAAATAGAGATGTGTCTGAGGCGCTGCAAAGAAAGCCGATGGAGATAATAAAACCCCAAAACCGTTGATACCAGGCTAAGGGAGCCTGGCGAAGACCATAAATAGCTTTCTTTAAGCAGTAAACATAATCAGGATGGCGAGAATCAGAGAAGCCGGGCGGCTGTTCCATATACACAGTGGAAGTAAGAACTCCATTTAAAAAGGCATTCTTGACATCCAATTGATGTAGAGGCCAAGAGTGCATCACAGCTACAGATAAAATGATACGAACAGTCGAGGCTTTGACGACTGGACTGAAGGTGTGAGTGAAGTCAAATCCAGGAAGCTGACTAAACCCTTGTGCCACTAAGCGAGCTTTGTACCGATCAACAGTACCGTCAGCCAGGAACTTAGTCCGATAAACCCATTTTGAGCCAACCACATTCGCATCAGAAGGTCGTGGAACAAGCACCCACGTTTTGTTGTCATGCAGAGCCGCAAGTTCTTCATGCATTGCATGAGTCCATTCAGGCACCTTGAGAGCTGATTTGATGCCTCGAGGCTCCGGTAACGCTGTGGAAGAAGAGTAAAATGAAACATAGGTTAGATCAACAGGATACTGGGTTTTGAAAATACCAGATTGGGCGCGCGTTTGCATGGCATGCGTGCGAATTGCAGGAGCAGGGACGGGTACGGGAGAATTAGGGTTTTCGGGGGCTGGAGGATCGGCTGGCTGTGGAGTTGGCGGATCGGCCTGGAGCTGAAGAGGCTGTGGAGGCGGATCATCGATAGGACAAAGCCGACAGGACAAAGGGGCGGAAGCTAAGGGCACCGGCGAACGAACCGGGCTGGGATGTGGCGTGTTTGGCGTAGGACTGGCCAGAGGAGTAGCTGAGGGTTCTAAAAAATCCGAGAGAAGTAAGGCAGAGGAAGATGAGGCAGAGCTCGATGAGGCATAGGGAAAGAGTGACTCATCGAACTTAGCATGTCGGGTGGTGTAAACTCGAGAGGTGGAGGGATCAAGGCAGCGAAACCCTTTGTACACAGGACTGTAGCCGAGGAATACGCATGGAGTGCTCCTAGGTTCAAATTTGTGTTTCACATAATCACGGATACATGGGAAGACACGACAGCCGAAGGGGTGAAACTGGTGATAGGATGGGGGAAGGCGATGTAAGATCTCATACGGAGACTTATTTTGAAGAAGTGGACTAGGTAGGCGATTTATAGTGTATACGGCAGTACTAAAGGCATCTACCCAGAGAGAGAGAGGTGCGGAGGAATGGAACAGGAGGGTTAACCCCATTTCAGTGATATGCCGATGTTTACGTTCGGCTCTACCATTTTGTGCCGGAGTATAAGGACATGAGATTTGGTGATGAATACCAGAACTAGTGAGGATGTGTTTAAGTTTTGAATTTGTAAATTCTGTACCCCCATCAGTTTGGAAACATTTGATTGTGCGAGAAAATTGATTTTTAACTAGGGATTTAAAGTGAGTGAAGACTTCAGAAAAATCAGATTTTTGACGCAAAGGATAAAACCAAGAGAAACGCGAGAAGTCATCCACAAATAGGGCATAGTAGCGAAAACCAGAAGAGGAGATAATAGGTGCAGGACCCCACAAATCACAATGAACCAAATTAAGAAAATCCAAAGCACGTTTATTAGATACGGAAAAAGGTAAATGAGAGTTTTTGGCTAATTGACAAGCATTGCATAAGTTAGGCTTAGGAAGCAACGAAGTAAGAGAAACTAAACTAAGCTTATTTAAGATAGAAACGATAGCTGGTGCTGGATGACCTAGACGGGAGTGCCAGAGCTCAAACGAGGCACGAGGCATGGTGGGCGTAGTAAGAAGGGCCGAGGGCGAGCAATCCAGCACGTAGAGGCCATGTTCACTTCTGCCTGTGGTGATGATTTTCCCGGTGATCCGCTGTTGAACCTGAAAACCAGAATCATTAAACAAAACTTCCACAGGGTTATCGTGACATAGCTTACTCACAGATAATAAATTTTTAGTAATACTGGGAACAACTAAAACATTCTGTAACTGAAGAGAGTCAGAAAGAGAAGAGTGACCCGTGTGAGTAATAGGAAGTCGACTACCGTTACCAACAGTGACTTTGTCTGAACCAGAGTAGACGGAGACATCATTCAGGGTAGCCGAATCAGCAGTGATGTGAGCCGAAGCACCGGTGTCAATATACCAGTCAGAAACCGTGGGCTGAGACAACAAGCACTGGGCAGAGAAGGTTTCTGCGAGATGCGCCGAGGGAGGCGGGCGAGAGGCTCTGTCAAAAGATCGGTCGAACCGGTGGGGGCAATCAAAGGCATCGTGATTTGTATCACGACAGAAATAACACCATGGACGCCTGTTTTTGTTGTTATTCTTCTTCTTGTTTTTGTTCTGATTTGGCTTGCCACCACGGGATTGTTGAGACTGCTGTGTGTAGAAGACGACCGCCGGAGGGGCCGAGGCAGCATCAGATGAGCGCATGAAGAGCTCGTGGCTTACCGCGCGTGCAAGGATAGTATCGAAGTCCGGGAGAGGCTCGATGGCGAGCTGAGCGGTGGTGAAGGGTGCGAAGACAGGACCCAAACCGCGCAAAAACCAGTGAGACTTATCAGAAGGATCGATTGTACGACCAATAGCGGAAAGTTGATCGCAGAGGGCCTTATAACGTTGGCCATACTCAGAAACAGGAGCGTCACCACGCTTGATGGAAAGAAGGTCGTCCTTGAGACTCAATTCCCGGGCTTTGGAGGCGTGACTGTAGGCTCGGGAGAGAGCCGTCCAAACGGCATGCGAAGTCTGACAACCTATGA
>JAPKLW010002561.1:0-29501 GCA_026898455.1 Plectranthus barbatus
GCGCCTCCACGCGCAGACTCTTGGCCCTCCGGAGCGCGTCCACCTCCGTCAGCAGATCGAACTCCACGCCTTTCCTCTTCAACTCCTCCACGCACTTCCCCAGCAGCTTCGAGTCCTCCTTCTCCCGATTCATCATCTTCTCCAGATGAGATTCCATGTCGCTCTTGTACCGGATCGCCCATATGAACCCCAGGGAGCAGAGCAGAGAGCAGAGAGAAGGGACCCACGACTTCCTGCACAGAAGGGGGCCTGCCTCTCGTGCGGCGGCGGCGAAGAGGAGGAGGAGGGCGGTGGAGTGGAAGAGGAAGAAGAGGCAGCAGAGGTGGGTGATCTCTTTGCGGGTGGAGTCGATTTGGGTTTCTTTCAAGGCCAGGCGGCTCAGGATCAGCTCCTCCTCCTTCAGCCACTGCTTCAGGAGGAGTTTGTGACTCGGGTTCCCCGCGATCTGCTGGAGCGGGTGGTGCGCCGCCTTCAATTCCATTAGGGATGATTTGTTTTCGTTGTTGCCGGCGTTTTCATCGGCCATTTATTGCTGATTTTTCAGATCGATTGGAGAGGGAGAGAGAGAGGGAGAGGGAGGGAGGTTTTAGGAAAAATAGTGATGAGAGCGTTTTTTGATATCCAACGGTTCAATTTTTTGAATTTATTTCGAAATTTTCAACGGTCGAATCTTGAGAGAGCATCATCATCAATTATTATTTTTTTGTTTTTACAATTCTGGAAAAATCACAACTAAACAAACCATATAAAAGAATCAATTAAGATATTTTAATCAAAAAATTTATTCATGCGGTGTTTATTTGGAATATTTTTTGAAAGGGAAAAATAACAATTATATTACAAATTATTCTGGTTTTCTAAAATATATTTACAAATTATGCATATTATCAAAAAATATTACAAACTATAGTTGTGTTCCAAATTTATGACGGTAATAAATTTTCGGCGACGGAAAGTTGACGTGGTACGCCGGATGACACATCAACATTTAAAATTACACGTCATTATACAAATATATTACAAACTATTGTAATTTTCTCAAATATATTACAAATTATCGTAAGTTTCTCAATTATATTACAAACTATATATGTTCCTAAATAAATGTTCAAAATCAAATTTATTTTAAATTTATGATGAAAACATATAATTATACTTTATTAAAAATTCTAGACAAATTTATAAAAAAATTATAAAATACCTATTTTAATTTTCATATTTAATTTCCTCTCGCCTATCACTTCGCCAAACAAAAAAGTTAAATATTCATGTGAACAATAACAATTGTTGAGGGTCAAATAATAATGATACATATATAAAATATTGTCAATAATTATTATTTATAGGAATATTTAATTTTTGGTTCGCCGAAATGAGAGATAAGAGCAAAAGGAAAATGAAAATTAAAATAGCTTTTTTATTTTTTTAAAAAACTTTTCAGGAGTTTTTATGTCAATATTTTTTGAGTATAATTATATATTTATTGGAAAATTTAAAATATAAATAAATATGTTTTCATCGTAGGTTTAAAATAAATTTGATAGTTGTAATATTTATTTGAAAATATATATAATTTGTAATATAATTGAGAAACTTACAATATTTTGTAATATATTTAAAAAAATCGTAATAGTTTGTAATATATTTGTAGGGTGACGTGTAATTTCAAATGTTGACGTATCATCCGGCGAGCCACATCAACTTTCCGTCGTCGGAAATATACCCCGTAATAAATTTGGAACAAACAGATAATTTGTAATATATTTTGATAATATGTATAATTTGTAATATATTTGAGAAAATTAGGATAATTTGTAATTTAATTGATACTTTTCATTTTTTTTTAAATTGATGAAATTATAATGAACCAATAATTTTTTACACCATTATTTTTCAATGATTAGCCACTGATATAACATGGATCTGCAATAAACTTATTCAAATATCCCTCTTTCAAGAAACTTATTTCTAGAAGTAGAAAATATCAATTCGGATTTGAGTCTGCAAAATATTTTGTGTTTTTTTTTTTTTTTTTTTTTGGAGAATATTGCTTGTTCTTAACGACACGAAAACAAATTTGATTTGCTTTTATTAAATACTGAAGAAGAAAACAAAATAAGCCCATTGCTTAAGATATTGGGCCTATACTTCATTTAAATAATGTTGGGTCATCCTTTTTCAAAACCCATTATTTCGCCAAGATGAATTATTTAGTTTTTAACACATGTTAACTTCATTATTATATTTTTAACTCATGTTAATTTTTGCTAATTACGGGCAAACTCCATTTGCATCGCTAATTTCATTTGGTTAGAAATTGAACCGAATTGTTGAAATCGTTAGCCTAAAATTTTACATATCATCCAAATTTGGAAGCAAATGCTTGAGCCCCCCTTAACCTAAATATTATGAATGCCCCAAGCAAAGATCATTCCTACATTTCTTTTTGTGGCGATTATACATTGTAAATTTTCATAGTTGGAAAAAATGAAAATTCAAAACTGAATTACATTTGGCTATAAAGGTGAAGGCGAAGACATTTTATATTGTCACGTAATTGCCATCAAAGATTATGAGTGAAATTATGAAAACAATATAATAAATAATAAATTAACTAATATTTCAGTCTGCAATCTATACATGCATCATCATCATCATCTTTTTCTTCGACTCTTGATTAATTCATAAATTAATATTTAGCAGAGCAAATACTTTAATTTGCCGCTTTGTTAATTATTATTCTTCTTCTTCACTAACCTGCAGATTAATAACCCTACATCTTCATTTCTTCATGGAGTGTTGATTGATTAACTGTTAATTTGGATTAATTATGAACGGGCTCTGGTTAATCTCACTCTTAATCCCTGCTTAGCTTGAAGGATTATGGAGTCGCTGGGATAAACCGGGTGGCCCTCCACCAGCTCCACGCTGTAGCGGCGGATGATGGCGGCGGCCACCATCTTCATCTGTATGAACGCCATTTCCTTGCCCAGACAAGTCCTCGGCCCCGCGTTGAACGCCGGGAACTTGTACGACGGCTCGTGCTTGATCTTCCCCTTCGCCGATATCCATCTCTCCGGCTTGAATTCCAAGCAGTCCTTCCCCCACACAGACTCCATTCTTCCCAGTGAGTAGAAGCAGACGATGAGTTTGGAGTTCTGCCGGAGGGGATGGCCGCTGGGGAGCACGTCGGGGCTGATCGGAGACTTGTGCTCGAACGGCACCGGCGGGAAGAGCCGCAGCGACTCGCAGAGAGCTCCATGCAGGTATTTCAGCTTCTGCGACTCCGCCGCCGTGAAGAATCTCAGATTCCGATCATCGCCGCCCTTGTCTAAATCCAACTCCCTCTCGATTTCTTCCCGGATCTTGGCCTCCGCGGCGGGGTTCTGAGCGATGAGCCAGAAGAGCCACGTGAGGCACGTGCTCGTCGTGTCTCTGCCGGCGAACATGAGGCTCAGCGACGTGTCCTTCAAGAAACCTCTCAGGCCGGCGGCGGGGCCGAGGTTTTTCTCTTTATACGCCCTCTCGAAGGCTTTCAACACGTTGAAGCCATCGTTTTCGTCCAAACTTCTCCCATCAATCCGAGGGAAGATGAATTCGTCCAAGGCCACCGCCGCCTCCGCCAGCCGCCGCTCCCTCCCGATCCCCAGCCGCTCCTGCAGCCGCCATATGTACTCCGGGATGATGTGGCGGTACATGAGCGGCTCCCCCACGGCGCTGAACGCCTTCTCGGAGGGAACATGCGGCAGCTCCGGCGACAAGCTGCCGGGATCGTGATCCAAAACAAGCTTACAAATATTATCGAACGTCAGCCTCTGGAAAACATCCTGCAAATCGAGATCCACCCCGCCGCCGCAGAAGCGGTCGAGCACGGGGATGAGGCCCGCCTCGACTTTCCTCCAGACGGCCGCCTCCAGGTGGGAGAAGAAGGCGGCGTGCGTCAGCTGCGACAGCGTGGTCTTCCGGTGAACCTCCCAAAGCTCGAAATCCGCCCCGAAAATACCATCGCCGAGAACTCCGAAGATCTTGCGGAACTCCGGGCCCTTGGGATAGTTGGAGAATTTCCGGCTGAAGATGTGGTGGATGTTGGCCGGGTCGCAGGTGATGACCATGTTGTTGGTGCCGCCGCCGAGCCACGGCCCCTGAAACTCCAGCGTCGTGCCATACTGACGGAAGGTTAGAGTGAGGTAGTCGTGGAGGCGGTGGAAGTTGAGGAGGACTCCCGGCAGCATCCCCACCACCGGCCAGTTGGTGGGGCCGGCGAACTCATCATCCTTCCTCATTCTTCGCATCAAGAAGTGGAGGTAGGGTATGAGCATGAGAGGGATGATGATCAACGCAAACAACACCATCTCTCTACAAATTCATACAATCTTTTTTATTTCTTTTTTCAACTGCATATATATATATATGTCTTAAATTATTTTATATATATATAGATTTGATGAAATTATACCACCATATACGTAGACTATCTGTCCCATTTATGAAGAATACAATGCTTTAAACACCCTAATTAAACAACAACAACATATGCCATTTTGGAGAGAGAGAGCGAGCTAGAGAGCTTGTGTATTATTTCGTCTCCTAAGCCTATGCACGGTTTAACTGCATATAGTGTACCCTCAAACATACGTGCATTCAGATAACCATTTAATGTGATTTTATTAACCTTTAAGTTCGAACTAATTAATAGTTTTGCAGAGAAGTTTTAGAGATCAATCATCCTTTCCCAAACATATCAAATGTTATGGTTGACGAAGAGATCTAAATCATATTAGGCCCTTAACCTAGGGTTTCTATTCACTTTATATGGGTACTTGAGTTATTATATTAATAAATGCATCATGTAAATGTTATTAATTTAGAGAAACATATCTCTTATTTCACTCAAGGAAATATGAATTACAAAGTACATATTTATAAAGGCTAGAACTTGCGTTAGGCACGCCTAAACGATTTAGGCGAGTTTTATCCATACCCAAATGGGTTTACCCATCCCAAATAGGGTTTATTAATCCCCAATTAGGGTATATTAAATGAATTTGGGTTGAGTTAATGGATAAAACCCGCCTAAACAGTTTAGGCGTGCCTAACCTAAGACCTTCCCATTTATAAATGGCAATGCAAATCTAATCTAAAAAAAATAAAGATATATACAAGATATACAAAAGATATGAAATATCTTTAACACCCCTCACAAGCCGAGATTTGGTTAGTCGAAGCTTGGTTCGAAAATGCTGAAATAAAGGACGTGATACACTCTTTGTGAAGATATCGACAATCTGTTCTTTTGAAGGAATAAATCATGTGATTAGCCATTTTAAATCAACTAACTCTCGAACAAAATGATAGTCAATATCAATGTGCTTTGATCGCTTGTGTGAAACCGAATTTTGTGTAAGAAACAAAGCACTTGAATTATCCGAAAATATAACAGGAGTGAAGCTTGGCGTGATGTGTAGGTCTCGCAGAATATTCGCAACCCATAAACGTTCCGCCGCCGTGTTTGCAATTGCTCTATATTCGGACTCACAACTAGATTGAGAGACGGTGGGTTGTTTCTTTGCACTCCAAGATACTAGATTTGGTCCCAAAAATGTAGAGTAGCCATAGGTGGATCGTCTTGTTTCTGTACATCTCGTTCGATCCGCGTCCGAGTATCCTACAAGCATTGGCGATCCAGATGAGAAGGAAAAGCCAAAACCGATGGTTCTATTTACATATCGAAGCATCTGTTTAATTGCAGCGAAATGCTCAATGGTCGGATGTTGCTGAAATTGGCTCATCATGTTTATCGAGTAGGAGAGATCCACACGTGTGATGGTTAAATATTGGAGAGTTCCGACCAGCAATTTGTAAAGAGTTGGACCTCGAATGGAGGTCCATCTTTAGAGAAGGTGACACCTGGAGGTAATGGTGTCAAGACGGGTTTCGCGTGTAGCATATCGGATTGCTTGAGAATATCCAGAGAGTACTTCGCTTTACAAAAAAATAATCCATCCGAGGGATAATAAGCTTCCAAGCCAAGAAAGTAACCAAGGCGACCCAAGTTCTTTGTTGAAAATTCAGAGTTCAGTTGAGCCATAAGAGTAGACAAGGCAGAGGCATCGTTTACGGTGAGAATAATTTCATCCACATAAGCGAGCAAATAAATGACAACTAATTTAAAATGGAATACGAACATTGAAGTATCTGAAGAGCTGCAGCAAAAACCAAGAGTTAATAGAAAGCTACAAAATCGTTGATACCAGGCAAGCGGAGCTTGACGAAGACCATATATGGCCCGGTGGCTGCTCCATGAAGACAAGGGTTGTCAAGATGTCATTCAAGAACGCATTTTTCACATCCAACTGATGAAGTGACCATGAGTTCATAACTGTAATAGACAAGATAATACGAATAATAGATGCTTTAACAACAGGACTAAACGTATGACTGAAATCAAACCCAGGACCCTGGCTAAAACCCTGAGCGACCAAGCGTGCTTTATAGCGATCAACAGAACCATCAGCTAGCAGCTTGGTACGAAAAACCCATTTCGAACCAACTATATTCGTATTCAACGGTCGAGGGCCAAAATCTAAGTTTTGTTGGCATGAAGGGCTTCCATTTCCTCACGCATGGCTCGTCCATTCTAGAACTTTGAGGGCAGATTTAACGCCACGTGGTTCCAGGATTATTGTGCAGGCAGAGAACATAGAGGCAACGCTAATATCAATGGGATAACGGGATTTAAAGATACCCGATTTTGAACAAGTTTGCATGGGATGCATGCGAGCTCGAGGATCTTGGGGAGGTGGCTCAACGGGCAGATCTTTATCTAGTTGGACTTCGGGAGCAGGCGGAGGAAGAGGTTCAGGTGGAGTATGCTGGTCTAGTAAGCAGATAGGACACGGTCGAAAAGGAGGAGACATCGGGAAGTGGCTGAAGAAGGGTGTGGAGCTGTTGTAACGGTGGAATGTTCGAAATATTTGGAGCCTATTTACTAGTGTTTCAGAGTTTTAGGCGGAGAACGGGAAGGACGACTCATCAAAATTGGCATGACGATATATATAGATGTGAGAAGTGGCTGGGTAGAGACAGTGGAAACCTTTGTGGGTAGAGTTATAACCTAAGAAAACACACAGCAGACAACGAGGTTGGAACTTTGTTTTAGTGTAGTCACGAAGACACGGGAAGGAAGTCGATTTATGATGTATATTGCAGTGCTAAAAGCATCGACCCACAGAGAGAGAGAGAGGAGCAAACGAGTGAAAGACTAGGGTGAGACCCATTTCCATGATGTGGCGATATTCTCGTTCAGCATGGCCGTTTCGAGAAGGTGTATACGAACAAGAAATCAAGTGGTGAAGACTAGATTTTGTGAGAATGTACTTGAGACGTGTATTTATGAATTCCGTGCCGCCATCAGATTGGAACTTCTTAATTTTGCAAGAGAATTATGTTTCAACAAAAGCTTGAAAACTAATGAATATGTCATAAAACTCTGACTTAGCACGAAGTGGATAGAACCATGGAAACCGAATGTAATCATCGATAAACTCAGCATAGTATCTAAAACTCGTATTTGGATAAACTGGAGTAGGACCCCACAAATCACAATGGATTAAGTCTAACACATGCGATGCACATTTATTCGAAACAGAAAAAAGAAGATGACTGTGTTTGGCTAACTGACAAGATGTGCATAAACCTAATGTTGGAAAAGAAAAAGAAACATAAAGCAATTGAGAATTTTGTAAAAACTTAATTGTAGCAGGAGCCGAGTGACCAAGACGGGAATGCCATAGGTCGAAGGAAGCGGAGGGAAGCTTGGATCGAGTTTGGGCAGTGAAAGCCGTGAGAGATGGACTTAGCACATACAACTCGTTTCTATGCACGCCGGTGGCGAGTATCTGCCCTGTGTCCTGGTTCCGAATTTGAAACTGAGAATCAGTAAACATCACATGAACAAGAGAGCCAGTTGTAAGTTTGCTTACAGATAATAAGGTCTTCGTAATAGCAGAAACCACAAGAATATTTTCAAGCATATATCGTTAGCTATAGAAAAGGAACCAGTATGAGTAATAGAGAGACGATCACCATTACCGACTATGATAAGATCTGAACCGGAATACTCAGAAATATTTTCGAGGGCAGAGATGTCGGATGAGATATGGGTGGTGGCGCTTGTGTGTGAGTACCAATGAGAAGTCAAGGTCAGAGATAAGTTGCAATATGCACAAAAAGCTTCTGCAAGCTAAGCCAATTGTGATCGCCGAGAATTATGAACGTAGTTGCGGTCAAAATGATGCGGACAATCAAATGCATCATGATCGTTCTGACGGCAGAAATAACACCACGACTTGCGATGTTGGCGATTGTTCCATTAGTTGCGGCTGCGACTTCTATTGAAGTTTGACCTTCCAGTAGAGTCACGATTCTTGTGGACTGCCTGAAAAGCCACGGGCTGCAAAGATGGAGACGTGTCCGACGATCTATAAAAAAACTTATGGCTCTGAGCACAGGCCAAAAGAGTGTGTGCTAAAAAAGAGTGTCGAAGTCCGGAAGAGGATCTTAAGTAAGCTGCACTGCGGTGAACGTAGAGAATTGAAGACTTAAGCCGTGCAAGAACCAGTGCGATTTGTCGGAGGCATCGATGGAGCGGCCAATTGCTGCAAGTTGATCACAAATACTCTTGTAGCGCCGGTCATAATCAGCAACTGAGAGTTCACCGCATTTAATCGACAAGTGATTATCCTTCATGCTGAGTTTGCGGGCCTTAGATCGATGGCTATATGTGCGAGATAATGCAACCCAGACTTCATGAGAAGACTTGCAACCAATGATAACAACCATTGGTTCCTCGGTGAGGGTGGAAATGAGAAACAACTTGATAATTTGATCGCGGGAGTACCACTTCGAATATTCTGGGTTCAAAGCCCAGCGGCACTCGGAAGAAGACACGGTGGAGGCGGAAGAAAGCCTGAGTAATTGATAACTCTCTTAAAGAGTTATTATTTTGTGTTGAACTTAGTTAATTATGTCTTAGAATAGTTTTGTTTTATAGGATAAATGGTATAATATAGGTTATTTGGTTAGTATATTAAGTTTAGGTATATTATGAAGTATTGTGTTAATTATGAGTTTCTACGAAAAGAATTGTTTGAATAGTATCACAGGTCTCATTATGCTGGAGCATGACAAGAACAAGAAGGATTGATATGATGTCGCAGCATAGGAGCAGCATGGCCAAAACTCCAATGAGGAATATTCGGGTCCACAACAGACAGGATCTCAGCACTTTTCAGATCCTGTCCCAAAAGTAGGACACATGTCACCCAGGAGAACTGTCAGAACTGGGAGGCAGATTGAGGAGCCACGTGTAAGGCTTGGATGAAGCTGAAAGGAGACAAGGGAGATATTTTGAGAAAAGACAGAGAGGACAGGGATACAACAACATCGAGAGAATACGAGTGGGAGTAAAGGAGATCAACATAGAAGTTTGAGCAGGGAGACGAGGAGTTCGTGAGAGCCAAAGTGGATGCAGCAACAAATCTGAATAGTTTATCTTTATTTTGCAAACTTATTTAATATTCCTACGTAGTTGATGATCAGAAACATGAACTTGAATGTTATTTGCTTTTTATCCTTTGTAAGCATGAGCTAAACCTTTTAAGCTCGGGCTATTGACTGGTTTATCTTCCTGAATATATGTTGAAGTTGTTCTTGTATTAAATCTGGTATTTGATTTCGATTCTGGTTTGTTTGTCTATCTAAACACGACAGTGGCAGGTATAAACTTCTCCTAGTGAGACCGAGAGGAGATCTAGGATGAGGGAATCGTAGTCAATCTTGATCTCTAGTGTAGACATACATGGAATCTAAGACTTGCAAGAACCCTTGTTTTGAAATTACTTGTTTGAAGGCAAAATCTATCATAGACATATGAAGGTTAGCAAGAAAACATAGATCTAGCGCTATGACAATAGTCTAGACAGAAAAGAGTGTGGTCGCAAAAACCAGAGTTGATGCTTGAACAATGCTGCAGCGTATAGGAGAGTAGATGAACAAGAGTCAATAACCCGAGTGCATTTTATCATTGATTTTAAAACCATAGTCTACCCGTTTATGATTATTTTGTGGGAAGAAATAGTATTAATTGCTCTAGCACTGTTTGGTTTCATTTTATATGCTTTCTTGTTATTTTAGTTTGGAGAAATTACAAAACCCCATTAATTTACTAGCAATAGAATGTGCACGATTCACTTTCACTCCCTTGGTACGATATCTGGACTTAGATCTGTATTACTTGTTTATACATACGTGCACTTGCGTATAATTATAATAGCTACTAGCACAACAACAGTAATTATAAGAGGCTCGATCTGAGCATGCCAAAGCATATAATTGGCGGCAGTGAGTTTGATATTGACCATGTGAATCATGGTGGAGAGAGGCTGAGATGAGAGATCGTTTGTATCGGTTCGAGCGGCCATGGAAGGAAAACGATCGAACGAAAAAAATTGACGAATTTAGGGTTTGAGCCAAGATTTGGCTGATACGATGTAGAGAAAAGTATCTTTTATTTCACTCAAGGAAATATGAATTACAAAGTAAATATTTATAGATGGCTATGCAAATCTAATCGACAAAATTAAATATATATATATATATAAATAGGGGTGCATTCTAGGCTGAACTCATCTTCCTGAATGAACTATGAACTTTCATTGTTGTGTGTGTAATTGATCATTATTGCATGTATAATATCTCATTACAGTATCATATACACTACAATGATCAATTACACACACAACAATGAAGTATCATAATTAAGTATTATAATGAACAATCATATAAACTACAATGATCAATTATACACACAACAATGAAAAGTTCATAGTTCATTCACAGTATTTAGTTCGGATTTGAACACAACTCTATATAAATAAATATATATATATATATATATATATATATAAGATATAAAAACCATTAATACAAATTTTCTTTCAATCTTTTATGAACATTTTCACTTATGAGGTATTAGGTAAGACATATTTATAGGATTTCGGAAAATATAAATAGGATTTTAGGAATTTCTAATTACAGCACATAAATTGTTTGGCAAAGCTGTTACGTATTCCTCTCTCTCTCTAGATATAAATAGGAAAGTGTATAAATAAGAAGTAATGTGTAGGAACTGACAACTCACAATATGCTTGTATAAAAGCTTAAAAAATCATTTAAAACAAAAACTAGGGTGTTAAATGTGTCCCAACCCTACACGCACTATAAAACTATTACAAATCACCAATAATTGTGTTAGTGGGAACTCTTTCCATTGTAATTGGTATAAAAATGATTCTATATCAGAATTCAATTTATCTTATAAAATCGATTAAAAAAATATTTTATCATAATAAAGTGACACAAACCATTGTCCATAATTATGGAGCACATTTAACATGGGAAAATACCAAAATTTCAACATCTTTCACTAGGGGTGTGCAAAAACTGAATCGAACTAAAGAACACGAAGAAAACCGACCGAATCGATGAAATTTGGACAGTTTGGTTCGGTTCGATTTTTAGTTTAAAAAATCTAAAAATCAATTACTTATCGATCAATTTTCGATTTCAAAAATTTTATCCAAAAAACCGATCGACCAACTAATAACAAAATAAATTAAATTAAAAAAATATTTTTTATATATATAATATTTTACTTATTCAAGAAAATATTTCTAAAAATCTTCCCATTTTCTTACTTCTCATGTTCCGCGTTTGCAAGTTGAACCCTAAGTCCCTAAATTGAAATTCCCACCCGCTCGCCTGCTGCGAGCCTACAACTGTTGTGTTGCACGTCATGGTTGAAAGTTTGAAAGCAGGATTTATCGGTTGGAACCGTAACCGAACACAACTGGCTGAAATTATTGGTTTGATTGAAATGGTTATCGGTTTTGTTTTCGATCAGTTGTAATTATCGATTCGGTTGATTCGGTCGGTCCAAATTAGGTTGGTTTTCAACTGAACCGACCAATTGCACACCTCTATCTTTCAGTTTCAAGCAAAATGCTTTTTTACAATTGGCATCCAATTTCTCTTCAATACTTTGTTTCATTTGAAATATTTATTACTCCCTCCGTCCCGAAATATTAGTCATGTTTTTCTTTTTCGTCTGTCCCAAACAATTGTCCTCTTTTCTAAAATGGAAAATTAATACACACTCACTAATAAAATACTAATTTCCTGCCGGAATGAAACAAGGCTAATGTTTAGGGACGGAGGGAGTACATTATTTAAATTACTTGTTTTAGCTCACGCATGTTTTTTTAATAAAAGAATTGTTGAGGTTCGAAATTAGATGAATTGAGGCCCTTAGAATCAGGTTAGAAAAATAGCAGATATCAACAAATTAGACGCGAGAAATAAATACGAAGAACGCACAAACCAACGCCAAAGTGCTAGATATTAAATACTAAAATCAAATTTATAAAGATGAGAGAAGTAAAGTGTGTATTGATCGAGTATTTCGACAGAGTTTTAGGTAGCTTGTAGCATGAGAAAGATTTGATATAGGATTTAAGAGGGAACATTCCATTTATAGACGTTAGGGAGACTCATTACAAAAGTTTGAGTCCTAACTAACCCTAGCTAAAATTGTCAAAGACCCCAGATTTTTTTGGAACTGACCCAAAAACTTCAAAGACGATTGTAACTGTCGTGGCTCTTCTCCAACAACTAAGTCCTTATCCGTATGCTCAGGGTCGCCATCGGGTCTGATGCCGAGGTCGATTTTTGACCCGACCCCAGGATCAGTGCTAGACCTGACCCTGGCGTTGGTTTGCTTGTTGGGGCAAGTTTTGACTTGATCTTTGGCCTGCGCCTGGTTGGACTCTTGATGGCTGGATCGTGTTCACCTTGATTTGTTTCATGAGAATGACTCGATCTCGTTCGTTTTGGGCCGCTTGGACCCAACCTCAACAAGAAGGCAAAAACTTGTGTTAGGCACGCCTAAATGATTTAGGCGGGTTTTATCCATTAACCCAACCCAAACCCATCTAATATACCCTAGTTGGGGATTAATAAACCCTATTTGGAATGGGTGAACCATTTACCACCCAAACCTATCTAATATACCCTAATTGGGGATTAATAAATCCTATTTGGGATGGGTGAACCCATTTGGGTATGGATAAAACCCCCTTAAACCGTTTAGGCGTGCCTAACCTGAGACCTCCCCTAACAAGAATTATACTGTTTATTTCATTAAAAGTATTGGGAAAACTAGCCACAAGACAAATCGATCAAATTGTTTTTATTTTTATTAAAATTGTTGGGGAAGATGAATAGTGGCTATCGAATTCAAAACATTTAGTTTATCTTTATAAAAATAGAGTCAATGGTAAACATAATTAAATTTCAGTCATTGAATTATCTCATCAATACTGGATAAAAAAATATTAACTATAAAAACAATAATAAGTATAATTTAATATATCTAGATGAAAATAATTTTATTGTTTGAAAAAAAAACTATATATCTATCTCCAATTGACCATGTTTCTATGCTTGGTTTTAATTTACTTCATTGTCTTCTCATCATTCTCTACTTTGAGTTCTCTTATATTTTGAAATGCATTAATTCTGCACACGCACTTGCTCATAATTATATTATCACAAATGTTGGACTTGGTGGGGTTAGAATTTGGATATATACAACTAAAATTCAGCATGTAGTACTATTTCTAAAATCAATTATAAAATTGCCAAAATTTTATGAAAATAATTTTAACGTGTTTGATATAATCTTAAAACATACGATTGCAAATATTTTATTTCATTTCTTATAATGAGGTTAAAATTCGCAAAATACTCGACAGTAAAGATGAAATTCAGAGAATTAGACAACTATTGTGAACCGTTGATTTTATAAATCAATGGATAATTTATAATCTTATGAAATATTATAGGAATCTTTAACAACCTGATCACCCTCAGCTGTTGGTTCCAAGATCAAAGTACGTACAGTGTGCAGCAAAAATTTTAGATCTAAACCTGCACTCACAAACTGGTGGTTTTTTATTAATTTGTGTTTTTTAAAACAATTTATCAGCAAACAGGGAGTTTATTGTTCAATTCGAATATACTTCAATATTAGAATGTGATGAGTTTTGAAAACCCTGCAAAAATATAAAAAAACCGTAAAAAACAAGGAATTTATAGAAGTTCGGAGCCTGAAGTCATATGTCATGTTGGGAAATTATTCCTAAATCTCCCTTAGGATCATATTGTAAAAGGTTTTGTTGGATCAAACCTTAGTAGATTGGTCGATCAATTGCTGAATTCTAGTATAGTCTAGCAACTCTTGTAATGTCTTGTATAGGCTAAAATATTGAGTTGTAATAGATTGGGAAGTGCTTGAAAAGATTGCTGAAGGATTCAACAAAAGGAATGAAGAATATCAAGTCAAGCAACTTCGGAATGCTAGAAGAGTTCTCAGCAGATGATAGCTGCTAGAGAAGCCAGCAGACGAGAATGACTGCTAGAGAGGTTAGCGGTAAAATGCTAAGAAGAATGATTGCTAAGGCCTTAGCAATCATATGTTGAAGGAAGAGACTGCTAGGAGCACTCGCTCAGCAGTCAGCAATGAGGATACAACAGAATGCTAAAGAAGATAGCATTCGCTACTAATAAAGATTTAAGCAGAATGCTAAAAGTGTTAGCATTCGCCACTAAGAAGAAGATTGCTAGAAGGCATAGCAATCAGGTAACAAGACTCAAGTGTTGAGTACATATATGCTGAGGGGTCAACAGACTTAGCTACGAAAACAGATTGCTAGAATCACTTAGCAATCAGAAAGAGTCAAATTACCTAGCAGAGTACTCCCAGCATTCAGCATTCCCCGATAGAATGCTAAGCAAGAAGATACTCAGCATACACTTGCTAAAAGATGCCCGTTTTGACAGAAAGTACAACCAAGGACAAAGGCTTTCCCGAAGTAGGTTGGAAAGTACTGTACGACGCCGGAAAGGACAAAAAAGCAAGTAACTCTCTTGTACGAAGGGACCGTTGTGTCTAACAGGTCTGGACCATCGTGTCTAACGGGTCTGGAGATTCAAAATTTGAATCTCCAGATATAAAAGTGAAGTCCAACAGAGAGAGACAACTACTGCTCAATCAAACACTCGAACAAGAGATTCCTAAGACAGAAAGCGAAAAAGAAAAGAGAGTAGTCAGTTGAAAGCCAATATTTGAAAAGCATTCAAAGCTTTCAACCACCGAAGTGTCTCCATTGAATATCTGACACTTCATTGAAGAGATTCCTTGACTTTGCTCAAGAATCTTCTATCATTGGGATACCTTCCAAATCGGGAAGCATCCAACAGTCATTTCTGGAAAGATTTGACTCCGACGGGCATTCTGCCAAAACCAGACAAGTTCAGGAGAGAACTTTAAAAGCTCCACCTAGCAGCGAAGGACAAGTTTTACGAAGGTTTGCCCTTGACTTGGTCGGAGCTGCAGCTGTCTGAGAAGAATGAAGTAACGGAGGATAGCTTTGCTGTGGCCGGCTCGAAAGCTCACCGCCTACAACAAGTGTTCGGCGAATCCTTGTATTTCGTATACTTTCTTAGTGAAATTCTTAGCGTTTCGGCTAAGGAGTGGATATAGATCTGTTTAATCAAACCACTATAAATATCGTGTCCCATTTACTGTTTCTTGTGTTTGATCTTTGAAACCTAGCAACCAAGTTGCTAGAGTATAATTGTAAGAAACACTAATCCTACCTTGAGCTAAGACTACTTTGTTTAAGAGAAAATTAAGTGCAAGTGAACGTTTACATTCCGCTGCATTTCGTGTATTCACCACGACGACTCTGATCTAGGGACCAACATGTCCTCTCTTCAGACCTTGGTCTAGAAATTCACTAAGCTTCAGTTACAGATCGGTCTCGCAATCTATCGCTAGCTAGTAGATGTCAATGTCTACCAGTCCACTAGCTCACTCGTCCAAGCCTCTGGTCCCTTCTGCTTTGCAGATTTGGAGTGTGGATACACCACACAACATCCTCCTCCGGAGTTGAGAGCTTTATAGTTCCTCTCGAAATATCGAACTAGTTGGCTAGACGCCCATAAGAATCATTGTCGGAGATCTGCAGTGACTGTTGTGTTCCTTCTAGAAGAGAAAGAACACCAATAAAGTAACTCGAACTTAGAAGTTGCGAGTCTCATGTTCAATAGATGACACACGGTAGGCTGAGAGATAATTAAATGATAGAAACAATTGAGATTTACAAGTTTATGTGAACTAAGCTGATCTAGAGACACTCCTAACTTGGTAATTTTTATACAAATTTTTGACATGTCAAAATAGTAAAAAGGTGAAAATACTTTATAACACTAGCAAAATTTTATTCAACTACCCTCTATATATAGGGATTAAATCTCGTGATAACCAGCTCAATATATTAGCATGCAAATTATTAATTAAATATTATATTTAATTAATTAGTATATATACTTATTAGTTAGGAAAAAAATATAATAAATTTTATATTTAAGTAATGAGTATATATTACTTCTTTAAAATGCATTTTTGAAAAGATTTAACTATAGCCGTCAATCTATTAAAAGATTTGTACATCTTATCCATTTCCTATATATAGATTAATTAATATGAGTGTAATAAAAAAACGTAACGTGTGAATGAAAAACAAAAAAACACAGTTTATTTCTGGGATACTATGTGTTTAGATGTAAGCAAATTAAGAAATGGTGTAGCTAATTTATGATAAACGGACCTTGCTATTTATATTAAGTATAATATGATAATCAAACATAATGTATTTTAATTATAACCTATAAAATAATTAAACACAAAAATTTAAAAAAATAATTTAAATCATTAATTTTTATAGGTGAACGATTTGAATTCATAAACTCACTTTTAAAATCAAATTATCGTTATATATATATAGTAAAAAAAGAAAGGAGTAAATGGGACGTTACATCAATAGCGGTAGAGCTAAAAATAGGCGGAGTTCCCGCCCCGGGTCTACTTAAGCAGCCGTTAACTCTTAAAGAAGCCTATTAATTAGTAATTAAAGTAAGCGCTACTCTAATATATATATATATATATATATATATATACTATAATTAATTAATTAATTGATGGATGATTCCTTCTTCATTTTACACAATGCACTCCAAAGTAAAATTATTATCCTCTATGGACGTCCCTTAGTCAAGAACTTTATTTTCAACTTGGAACATAAATAAGTGAAATATCTTGTATGTATTTAATAAATTATGAATCTAAATTATATTAAAAAATTAATTAAAATTTAAATTAATGTGTTTTATTTGGTAAAGGAAAAAGTCAAAGAATTTAATTTTTAACAACTAGCTAAGCGACTGGATTAAATAATTTACTCTTTGTCAACAGTGTAATAGCTTATGTGTAGATAGTAACTAAATAATAATATGATAGTACACTCTACAAAAATATTTTTGGTGTGCATTCGATCAGTCTGGATAAAAATCAATTGCCGATTGCATAAATCACCGAATGAAATAATCCCGTACCAAAAAACCATAGTCATATATTGTTGATTTCGATTTATCAAAGTAAAGAATATATGTATGTAAATTAAATTTGTTTGTTCGAAAAGCTTGTACTTATCCAAGTTAATGGTGACATATCAGCTTGGTTTGACAAATCTTGTTCAGGTACTTAGCATCATATATGCTTAATGTCAGTATGTAGTATATACTACAACACTTGAGTGTTGAGTTTTAAAATACGAGTAAGCTGGCAAAATAAAGTAAGCAGTAAATGACAAACATATTTATAGTAGTTCGTCAAAGTTGAACACTTCCTCTCCAAATGCCGATAAAGGTGTGTTCCTTGGATATGGGCACCCATCTCACAAGGGATATCGAGTATTCAATAAGACTACTGAACTTGTGGAAATAATATGTAATGTTATTTTTTATGAAGTTACTCTAGTGCGCAGGACCATGAGAGAGTTGAAAGAGGACCTTCCTGAGATCAGTGATGTCAACAAACAGTCGGACGTAAATGCTTTCAATACTAAGCTGACTGTTGCGACTAGTTCTACGAAGGATGAAACCTCTCAACCAACACCCTCCATTGACCACCAGACAATCAAGAGGGTCGATGATGCTAACGATCATGCTGAGACCTTGAATTCCACAACCCTAAAAGAATGCATAAATCAAGGTGGAATTCTTACTGGTGTCTTCCAAGCCGACAATGCTGAAGAAGAATATGAGGACCGTAATGTTGAAGACCAGACTGAAGAACAAGAAGTCAGGATTGAGGATACACAAGCTTAAACTGATGACAGAGTTCACAATGAAGACGAAACTCAACATCAGTCTACAGCTATACCTGACCAAGGCACCAATGATGAAGCACTGAAAGAAGAAATCATTCCTTAAGAATATTCTCTTTCAGAAGTGTCGGTCATAGGAGTACACCTCGAAGAACCATTCACTCAATATATTGAGGTCGAAGAACTTCAACAACCTAAGTGGCTTCGCAATCATCCAGAGGAAGCTGTATTGGATGATATCGTCAATCTAATCCGAACAAGACAAGGCAGTGCATTGCTTATATGCTACATATCTCAAATTGAGCCAACAAGAGTAGCAAATGCACTTCAATTAGCCGACTGGATCAATGCTATGGAAGAGGAACTTGCTGAATTCACTCGCAATCATGTTTGGGACTTGGTTGATTGATAAGCTCATATTTATACTCACTTATCTATATTGTTCTCCATTGTTTCAAGTGATTTATTGTATATTTTTAGTTATTATTGTGCATGAGTCTATTTTGGAGGGTGTTATGCCTTTGATGGGTGATTTTTGCAGGTTTCAGGCCGAATTCATTGGAAACCCGTACCGAAAGCAGGTGATGTTCAAAGGAACAGTTACAAATTCTTCCACACGTGGAATCCGAGCTAATGAAGCATGGAAAGAGAAAGATCTTTGAATTATCTTTCCAATGCAACTGGAATTGGGTCAATCGGAGTTCGGGAGCAAAAGTTATGGCCAAAACCGTGAGACTGCGCAGAAGGGGATCGACACGTGCATTCCTGTCGATCAAAATTTTTCCCGTCGACTGTCGATCGAGACAGAGGACTAAGTTGCAGAAACAACACAAATTCAACCCGAATTTCGAGTTGAAGGTTGTGTCGATCGACACAGAGGTCTGAGAATGCTATTTTTGGCATGTTTTGGCAGTTTTTGCTATTTTAGCCCAATACTCAAGTGAGCCAGATTGCTACCACTATCGGGACGCAACATACTCTAGGAAAGCTACCCAGCACCACCAAGGCAAATCCAAAGAACAGGAAAGATTGCAAAGCTGTGAGACTGAGGTCCGGAAAGAGCTACAAAGGTCCGAGCATGCCCCAAAGCAAGTTTGGGGGGAGAAAAGAAGCAGACCCAGTAGAGCCGGCCTCTATTTCGATCGACAGGATTCCTGTCGATCGACACAGAGACCCAGAAAAGGCTGTC
Organism: Plectranthus barbatus; assembly: GCA_026898455.1. NCBI lineage: Eukaryota > Viridiplantae > Streptophyta > Magnoliopsida > Lamiales > Lamiaceae > Plectranthus > Plectranthus barbatus. The sequence goes on from JAPKLW010002561.1 coordinate 19,537, forward strand.
GACACAGATTCAGAGGAGGAAATCGATAGAACTGCAGAGGGTGTGTCGATCGACACACCCCCTATCGATCGACAGGCAGGTCAGACAGGAGGCCAGTCAACAGAAACACAGTTCCACCCCCATTCCTCCACTTCCAAAGCTGCCAAGGCACCTCCGATGCCTTTTCCTCAGGGATTCGCCAAACAAAAGGCGGATTGCAAGTTCTCACGCTTTGTCGAGAACTTGAAGAAGGTAAGTATTAATATTCCACTAAATGAAGCTCTTTCTGAAATTCCAGGTTACATGAAATATCTCTGGAAGCTGATGAGCGAAAAGAAACACTTCGTGGAGAATGCAACCGTGAGGCTTCATGAGCAGTGCAGCATGGTCCTAGAGAAGAAACTTCCAATCAAGAGAAGTGATCCAGGCTGTTTCACCATCCCAGTTGAGATCAGGGGTTCAAGTTCGAGAAGGTGTTGTGCGACATTGGTGCTAGTATCAACCTGATGCCCTTCTCTATCTTTCAGCGCTTCAAGATTGGAGAGTTGAGGCCGACTACAATTACTTTGCAGATGGCAGACCGATCTGTGTCTCGCCCGAAATGTATAATTGAGGATGTTGTCATTCGTGTGGGTAATCTAATTTTTCTTGCAGATTTTGTAGTTTTGGACATGAAGGAATATGGTAGCACACCTCTCATCTTGGGAAGGAAATTCCTAGACACTAGTGCTGCTTTGATTGATTGTCGTGATGGAGAGATCACTCTTCGAGCAAATGAGGAAAGGATCACATTCAAGCTCGACACAAGCCGGCAACAATCCGAATGCTTCAGAATCACATCCCGAGAGGAAGCAGATGAGGAAGAAGAAGAAGAAGAAGAAGAAGCAAGTGAGGAATTCAAAGAAGACCAAGTCGCTCAAAGATGGGAGCGAGGGAACGAGTCGGCAAAATTGTCAATTACACCGTCTCTACCCGAGCTCACTACTGTCATCCAAGATCGGTGGGTCTACATGGTGGATTCTCATGGAAGGCGAGTGCGATCTAGCCCGCCCTGGTTCTGAATTGAGGTATCGTCGAGCTGCGACGTTAACTAAAGCACTTGTTGGGAGGTAACCCAACTGTTATTTGTTTTTGTTTCAATTCCTTTCAATTTTCATTTTCGTAATTGTTTATTTTCACTTTTCTGCCTTTACTTTATTTTAGTATTAATGTTTAAATTTTTAAAAAAAAAAGAGCAGAAGGAATGCCTCTGTTTCGATCGACAGGATCCCTGTCGAACGACATAGAGGGTTGAGCACGGAGAATTCTTTTGACAGACAGAAAAACAAGTCGATAGAAGGCTCTGTGTCAATCGACAGGCTCCCTGTCGATCGACACAGAGTGCCAGCATCACCAAATCTTCGTCGCACAGCGCTGAATTCCTCAGGTGGATAAAAACGTCGATGTCTGAGATCGACAGTCCGGTACAATTATGTTTCTTGTCTGATTTTTAAACTTTTTTCTTACTCTCCGAGTTTGAAATAAGTTTGGGGGATGTGGACAAGAAATTCGAACTTCCTATCCTTTACTTGCTTTATTTTTTATTGCATTTTTTGAATTGGTGTGTTTAAATTTTTGTCTAATAAAAAATAAATATAGATAGCATGTGAGGAAAATCTTTAAGTAATTGAACCCTCTAGCATTATATGCAATGTTTGGAATCGATCTTTGATTAGTTGAGTTGATTTCAATTGTGGTTGATTTGCCTATGAATGTAGAATACCGCATGATAGGATCTAATTGAAACTCACATTTTTATGATGTTTGAGTGGATTGAAGTTGACTAAGGAAGAATTTTTTAACCCAAGTGAGATTTGAGCCTTTGTTTGTTCATGAGAGATTCACATGTATGTTTTCGTTTCTCTAGAACTTGCTTTTGTTCTGTTTTGAGACTGCATAGTGTGCACAAGGATAGAAAATGATCTTAGGCCATCTTTGTTAACCAAATTATCCCAAACACTATCCCTTGTAATATTTTTATCCGTAGATTAGCCCCTTTGAGCCTGTTGTTTTTCTTTCTTGGTATATGAGATAAGGAAACATTGTAGTTCTATCTTGTCTATGAGAAAGTACTATGAGAAAGGTGATGTGTATCCTGTCTATAGGATTTGGGTGAAAAAGGGTAATTTTTATAAGTGGATGATAAATTCTTAAAGTGGTTTACAAAAGAAGGTTGGGCTCTAGAAAAAGAAAAAAAAAAAAGAAGTGGTGTCCTTATAAGCTCAAATAATTAAACAAAATTTTTAAGAGCATAAAAGGACTAGAAAAAAAAATGAGCCTTGATTTGTGTTGAAATTTTTAGGAGATTGATGGATGATGAAAATATAGTGGTTAGATTTGTTGAGAGTCGTGAACTCAATTGGTTTAGTCACTTGGCCATATTTCCCTACCTTTCACAAAAGTCTACATTACAACCTAATCAAAGTCCTTTTTTATTCTTGAATTGTGTGCACATTTGAGCAGTGGAGATTTTAGAACTCTTGCAAGCCTATGGTAGAAATTTCTTCATACATGTTGTGAGTGCTTTCATTCGAAACCTAAACACTTGAGTGATTGAGCGATACACTTTCCTGTGAGTCTTCCGAAGTTGATGAATATCTTATCTCTTTCAATTGCTTGTGTGATGTGGATTGTTGAACCTTGATTGTGATGAATCTTGTGAGGCAATGCACTTTCAACTGCTTGAGAATTCTTTTCTTCTTTTCTTCGATTGAGGACAATCTAATATTCAAGTTTGGGGGGTTTGATATGTTGGGATTATATACTGAAAGCATATATGATTAAGTGTTTTGTACACTGGTCTTCATATATGTTGCTACAACAATGCTCATTGTCTGATGAAACAAACATACAACGAACCATAATATCCTATTATCTCACCTATAGGGATGACCATATGGTGTGTTGGAGATCACAAAGGATCATATGAGTCGTTTGACCTAGAGAGATATAAACAGTATCACAGATGAGACAGTCCCTTGATAGGCTGTCGGTCTAATCTGCGGCACATCGGTTCATAAGTGGGCTTATCCTAGCTACTTGATGTGTCGATACATGGTTATGTATTGATGGGATCAACAGTGGGATGTGTCATTCTCATTGACACATGAATGAGCTAGATCCCTAACATACTTCCTATGATCTTAAACCTAACTGAAGGATAAGGGGCACACACAGATTGACCGCACTTTGATTTACCATGGTGGCGAGTCTTACATGTACACTTATACCGGTATTTTGGGTGTTGGCAATTTGTGTGTGGCCTGCTTAGTCTAGACGTTTAGGTAAGCATATCCGTTTCAGGATAGTGACATTTCCTGAGGAGCTCACAAGGTTCATTATGCTAAACCCTGCAGGTTGAATTATTTAATTCAGGCATAAGTGAAAAGGAGTGAGTGGTATTACTCAGGAAATAAGAGATTAATTAATTGTGGCTGATTGTCATAAGCCAAATTAATTAATGAATGTCCAAAACCTTAAATATGTGGATCATATTAGTTTGGTGCAACCCGTTCCTAATAACGTGGTAATAAAGGGGCAAGTCAGCATTGTTACCGTGGTGAAGGTTAAAACAATATTTTATTAATTAATTATGTTCTGGGTTGAACAAGGAAGGATTAATTAATAAAGAGGGCCCACTTTATTATTTGCATTTGGTCTCTGGTCTGGCCCATGAACTGCTCAAGCCCATTAGGGTTAGGGTTTCTCAAAATCCTAACACTATATATAGGCCTTCTCTCTATCAGATCAAGTTAGACTTTTCAGTACATTGAAAATAGAGAGTGACGGCGGCGGCGATCCAAAGGGGGAGATTGATCGATTTCTCCAAATCTCGGATTCAACTTGGTTGATAATCCTCACCAGATTTCCAAGGAGCAAGGGAACATATCAGAAGATCAGATCTGTAGGAACAACTGTTCATCGCCGACATTCAGATTCAGATCCAGATCTATTTCATCGTTATTGGCTCCGATCTAGATCTGTAGATCAAACGGTGAAATCAGGTATTCTCTAAATCCATCATCTGCAATTAATTTTGTAGGAGCATGCATAGGATCGCATGGTTTATTTAATTGAAATTTGTTCCTGGTATCCTAAGAATGATCCTTGGCAAGAATTTAATTAATGGCAACTCATGTTGTCCATCGTAGACTCAAACCCTACAATTGGTATCAAAACCAGGTTGATGTTCTTAGGCTCTATCTTGGATAGATTGAAATTATTTAAATATGTATGTTCATGGATGGATTTAAATTGTCGTGGATGTTTTTGTTCTCGTGGCCCTCTCGTTTTTGGATCTGTTTTTCACCACGAGAAAATCCGTGGTTAGATTTAATAGGGAAAATCATGTAATAGATTTAGATCTATTTTTTGTATTTTCTATTTTTTTAATTCTGTAAAAATCTGAGATCCGGAAGAAGAACGAAGAATGAAGAACAAAGAGGCGACATGAACTAGGGTTCAGCCACCCCTCCAATCTCGCCGGCGGCGGCGCGTCAGCAGGGTGACGGCGGCAGGCAGAACGCCTGTGGCTGGGCCGCGCCCAGTGTTCTTGGCTGTTGCGCGTATTTCTGGCGAACTACCATGTCCCAGCGAACCAGGCAGGCGCACAGGTGGCGGGCGATGGCAGTAGCACGGTAGCGGCTAGGGTTCCGCCGCCGAGCTGATTGGGCGCAGCCTCTGTGCGGTGTTTTCCTGCGTGATGAAGATGGATGACGGGCACGCTGCAACATCGCGAGCCCAAGCACAGTGGCGGAGTGGTGCCGGTGGCGCGGGCTACGCGAAGGTGGCGACATCAGTCAAGGTGGTGTTCGCGCAGGGTGGTGGCGGCCGACAAAGCAGCCGGTCGCGCGCGTTGCGCACGACGTTTCTATTGCTGCGCGTCTGCTGCTTCTTACATGTGTGATCGGTGGCGGGGAGAGCTGTGGCTGCTGCAACCGGCGAAGACCGTTGCCGGAGGCGGCGGCGTGAGTGCGGGCGACAATGGTGACTGCCCGTGCGAGCTCCGGCGGTGGCGCGGCAAGGCCTGGCGATGGCTAAGGTTGCTGCTGGCGGCTAGGGTTTCTCAAACCCTAAGGTTTGACTGCCTGGGCTGTAGCTCGGGCCTGTCAGCCCGGAGGCTGCCCGCTGTCCTGAAAAATTAGGGTTTGGCTGTTGTTTTTGGGCCAGAAACCCTAATTGAAGCCCAGTTGTTGTTAATGCAATTCAAATCAGATTCAAGTCCAACGGATGCCCAATTTGAAGATCTGTACGGAATTAAATCATGTAATAGTTAGATTAAATTTATTTCCATGTAATCGCATCTGAGGGGCCACGAGAATTTATTTGTTTATTTATTTATTCGCATATTGATGTGATTTATTATGTGCGCACTAGTAAATAATAGGAAGCATGTCTCTTTGCTTTAATTGTTTACTTTTATAAGCATGTTGCAATTTAATTTTTGAGCATGTCTTATGTGATTTATTTTATGTTTTAAGTTGTGTCTATAAATTCCGGGATCATATTAATTTATGATGGAATTTTAGATGTGACATAATTTATGAGACATAAAATAATATGTGCGCATGAAACCTTTTGGAAATTAAAATACTAAGCTGGATTTTGGTTCTTCTCAAACTAAAATCATTAGACCTCCACAAATACAACCTCTCATTGGAAGTAAGGTGTTTTGAAGCGTAAACGTCTACTTAGTAGCTTGCGTTAGAAATAACTTACCAGTTCTAATGCGATGAGGTTTCTAAATAAAATATTTAGTTTGAGATGAGAAGTGGGAGCCTCTGAGCAAACGTCTACTTAGTAGCTTGCATTGAGACAACTTCCACAAGTCTCTAAGATTAATCTAAATGAGATAACGAAGGATGTAAAGGGCATGCGGTATGGGTCGAGTACGTATGTCAAATCGCCTTTTATCATCCGGAGTTAGGATTGTGGTTTGTTTGGCTTAGATGTTGCCTGGAGTATAACTCATTTGTGATGTCCATGCTCCGGATAGGTGAACATGATCTTAAGATCTCCAATATTAATTTCTTTTGCTTAAGATACCTGGCATGTTAAGAAATTAAAGGACCTATTTTGGTCTGGTTGAGCGTTTTCCGTAAACGTCTACTTAGTAGCTTGCGGTAAATTAGCTTGGGCAATTGGAGGAGGCAAATTGCATTGTTTTATCTAAAGGTTCTATGCATATTTGTTTCAATTGTTCGTAGTATGTGCTTACCTTAATTTAGCTTATTTGTTTTCAGATATGTCTATGAATAATGTCATTAATATCCTCGCTCAAAATCCTCTCAATGGTCCGAATTTCCTTGAATGGAAACGTAATTTGGATTATATCCTTGTTGCGGAAGAACACAAGTTTGTCCTTACTAATCCTTGTTCGCCAGTCTCAGCTGCTGATGCTACTGCCGAGCGGCAGCAGTCTTACGATAAGTGGATCAAGTCTAATAATGTAGTGAAATGCTACATGATGACCACTATGAGTAAGGTACTGCAACTGCAGCATCAACATTATGATAAGGCCTGTGAGATTATGGATAATCTAACAGCGACTTATGGGGAGACGGACAGAACTGTCAGATTCAATCTCATGAGGGAGATTGTGAGTAAGAAAATGTCTGAAGGCAGTTCAGTGAGAGAGCACGTGGTTGCCATGACTCACCTCATGGATGAACTAACATTGCATGGTGGTGATATTGACGCGGAAGCCCAAGTCGATATCATACTAAACTCTCTTCCCAAGTCCTTTGAAAACTTCAGGTTGAATGCTGTGATGAACAAGAAGGAGTATACACTTAATGAGTTACTCAGTTACTTGATGGCAGCACAGTCCCTGATGGAACCCGAAAAAGCAATTTTGGTTTCTTCTGGTAGCCGCTCTGCTGCTCCTAAACGAGCAAAACCTAAGAGAATGGCTAGGTATAAGAACAAAAAAACTGCTGGTGGGAACAATGGAGTTTATGCTCCAAAGAAAAAGGCTGGGAAAGTTAAAGGAAAGGGCAAGTGTTACCGTTGTGGCAAGATGGGACACTGGAAAGCAAATTGTCCAGGCGTTAACACCAATGGACAAGGTACGTCATCATGTTTAGTATCAGTTTTCTACTCCTTATGAGTAGTGGTTACTGTGAGTACTAATCATGTTTTGGCTGCGCTATGCAGAGAATCAAGCTGATGATAATGCTTGAGGATGACGGGACTACCAACTCCAAAGAAGATGCTAGAGATCGTTCTCAAGCTGTTGGAGTTATTTGCTTTAAGTTTATGTTAAAACTCTGTTTTAATTCAAGTTTCTGAAGAGATGTTGTTTTGGTTTTGATAAAAACATATTTTTCATCTATTGGATTATCAGTTATTCGATAGAGTTTTTCTATCGTAATGAATAACAGTGTCTTCTATTATGGATGATTGTCTCTTCATTACTTGATTACATAAACTATCAGTGTTCTAATGTATAATTTAAAAGAATCTCTATAGAGATAGGTTACATCAGTCTAAGTAGTTTTAAGTAATTGATGGAATTATAGATTCAATCCAGGTATTCCTAGGAATGGTACTTATGATAACTACTTAGAGTTATAAGATAGTAACCAGGCCTTTTAATAGGCGATTGTATCTCTATAAGTTATTTCATGTTTGCTCTGGTTTGCTGGTTTGAGTCTACTTACGCAGTTGCCTTAACAGGCATTGATACTGTAATCATTTTAAGATTTGGATATGTTTATCTAGTTCACTACAAGTCTTAGTCTCTTACTTTAATCAAGAGCGTTCAAGACTAAGGTAGGGAATAAGTTAAACAAGATCGTAAAAATATTATGGTTCATTCATAATGGTATATCTTAAGTGATGGGGTTTTACAGTATCTGGCAGAGCAAAGGGATTGCATCCCAGTTAACTACACCTATTATCCCTCGATTGGGATAGTGTAGGTAAAATGAAATAAGATTCTTTAATAGTTTATAAGTTATGCCAGCTTTGCCAAATTTTTGTTTTTGGGAAGATCGCTAAAAAGCAGTTGTGTGTTTGCTTAATCTAGTGTCTCCTAAATCAGTTCCAAATACCCTAGCAGATCTTGACTCTGTCAAAAGGGCAATGATGGGTAATTCGGCTGTTAATCTGATATAGGATACTGATTGGTTGGAGGAAAGGTTTAAGCAAGTACTGCTTTGTGGGCTATTCCAGGTAAACGAAAAAGATTGTTGCTTTGTATATCCTAGATACAAGCAAGTTGTACGGGATAAAACCATGAATCCACATATGAGATTATTCTCTAGCGTTTTAGAGAAGACAATTCAACTCCATCAGGAAATACCCCGTGGCATATTGAGCATACCTTGGAAGGTATGGTACCAATTGCACGGTCACCTGTGTAAGGTGATAAACCACAAAATAATGCACCATTAACTGACAACGTAAAAGGAGCATCGTTGCAGTGGGAGGTTGTCTTAACAGGCTTAATAGTACTGGTTCGTGGAGACAGTGTCTGGACTTGTTCCCAGCTTAACGAACAACATCGTACTTATCCCTTAAAGCGCAACGAAGCTGATAAGACAAAAGATGCAGTTTAATGACGTCAAGTCATGGATTCAGAAATGAATCAGTAAAGGTTATGGTTGTGTATCAGGATCAGTGATTGCCAAATAACTTTCCAGCTATAGGCAACAGATTGATATACAAGAAGAATACTCGAATGGTAACCTAGTATATTTGAGTGTCTAGGTTAGTGAGTAAGGTATGTTTCACAACAAGACCTTCTCACTGGTTGCAACTATTAAACCCATTCGAATTCTTTTAACCATAACAGGACATAGGAATCTAAGTATCTGGAAGATAGATGATATCATCCGTATTTTATAAACGGGTACCTTGATAAAAGGTGATGACATCTATGTGCAACAACCAGTTAAGTTATGTCCGGTATGGTGAAAAGCATCATGTCTGGAAGCCAAGGAAGTAGGGGTAGCAATTGGGTTGGGTTCGGGTTGGCAGGTCGGGTTGAGACCTAATATTAACACGTTATATGCCAACCCGAACCCGATCCATTTATTTTTTCGGGTTAGAAAGTTCAACCCGAACCCGACCTGTTTATTTTCAGGTTTACTCGAGAATGACCCAAATGACCCGTTTAATCTTATTCAAATATTCTAACCAAATTTAAAAAATAAGATATATAAATCTTTTTAGTTCAAATCTTATTCAAATATTCTAACCAAATTTAAAAATAAAATAAATATATATATATATATATATATATATATATATATATTAACGTAAAGTAGTAAAATAAATTGTTCACTCCAAAAATTCACATAATTTTTTGTTTTAATTTTTATTGTATTTATTCTATTATAACATATTTACAATAAAAAATAATTAAAAATATAAAAAATTATATTTATCACTTTTTCTGTAAATTGTTATATCTCATTAATTTATTATATTTACTATTCTTTTAGAATAATACAAATATAATATTATTATAAGATAATATTAAAATCAAATCTCATAGATTTTTTGTTTAATGTACTTCTTTTTAAATGTATATATATTTTGACGTATAATGTAGAAAATAATTTATATTATAATATGTGTAATATTAACGAATAAAAATTAAATATATTAAAAATAATCTATAAAAATATTAAGATATATAACTCTATTAATTTCATCTTAATATATCATAAAATAAAATATCATATAATTAATTTGCACATAGTGTGGGTGTAAATCATTACATCACATTAATTTTATTTTACTTGATATATTTTAATGTTATAGCTCATACATATATAATATATTTTAGTAAAACCTTATGTTTTAACTATTTTATCTTTCTTTATAAGTTTTGTATTTTATCTACTTGCTTTGGTATTATCAAATATATAAAAATAGTTAGATGTATAATATAAAAAATATATATTATAAATATACTAATATATGCATATATATATATA
>JAPKLW010002561.1:29601-78499 GCA_026898455.1 Plectranthus barbatus
TTAGATAATCTATGTTTATATTAACAGATAGTGAAAAAACTATTCCCATAAAAATATTATACCAATTTTTATTTTTATAATATTTATTATATTATAACATAAATATATTCTTTTATTAAGATATAACAAATTTATATTTGTCATTTTTTTTAAATATTACATTCCACTAATTTATTATATTTACTATTTTTATATAATACAATTATACTATCATTAATAGGACAATTTTGTAATCAAACCTCATAGAATTTGTGTTAGGTATATTTCTTTTTTATTTTCATTATTATTATTATTATTATATGTATAATTTGACGTATAATATAGAATTTAATTTATAGTATAACACATTGAATATAATATTAATGAATAAAAATCAAATATATTAAAAAAGTTGCTAAAATGGTAAGATATAAAATTTTATAAATTTCAAATTGATAATTTTGCGGGTTATTCGGGTTAAGCGGGTTGACCCACAGGTGACCCGAACCCGACCCAAAATTTAATTGGGTTTGTGGGTTCAACCCAAAATTGACCCAACAGTTAAATGGGTTGACCCAACCCGCTAATTTCGTGTTAGGTTCAGGTCGGGTTGTCGGGTCGAGTCAGAGATTGCCGCCCCTACAAGGAAGATCAAGTATGAACCTAAAGGAGTTTCAAAGTCTTGAAACAGACATTTCGATATTGTCTATCGAGAATGAGAGTTTCACGCATCAGTTATATGTCAGCGAAAGCGTGGTTTTCCTTGCACATTATGTAGATGGTATTTTCATATTCGGAAACGGTGTGGAGATATTATCAGGCATAAAGGATGGTTATCCGAACAGTTTCAGAAGTAGGACTTATGAGATTTTGGAACATCATTTGAATTAAAGTCTTGTGTTGTCACAAGAAAAGGATGTCCAAGTATCTCAAGTCGCTTAAATTGATTATGTGGTGAGTGGTTCATAGCAAGAAAGATTGTCATCTTTCTATACTGTAAATGAATGAAGTTAGATATCTGTTATACTACAAGCATGTTAAACAGATATCAGTTCAACTCTGGATAGGCACATTAGTTAATAAATGAGCCTTGTGAGTTGAATGGCATCAGATATCCAGGAGGATCATAAGGAAAGGAAATCGACCTCTAACTATGTGTTGGCCTTGGAGGAGGAGTTATAGGAATCTAACACAAAAGTGTGTTGTAGATTCCGTTATGAAGGCTGAGTTTTTGACAGCTTCATTAGCTTCGCAAGAAGTAGTATAACTCCGGTGTTATCCTCTAGAGGTGTGTGTTCTGAGTTTGCCTAATAAAAATCACATGGAATTGTGATCATGTTGGTGCAATGACAAACTCAAGGGAACCCAAGACTCTCAAGGTGGTGAAACGCATAGGATGTGTGGTATCACATCATACGAGAAATCATGACAAGAGGTAACGTGAATGTAGTGGGAGTGACTGACGGTATAGACACACTTAATACTTTGATAAAGCAATGGTATTATGCTTTAAGTATAAGTGGGAGATTGTTGTGATTATATACTGAAAGCATATATGATTAAGTGTTTTGTACACTGGTCTTCATATATGTTGCTGCAACAATGCTCGTTGTCTGATGAAATAAACATACAACGAACCATAATATCCTATTATCTCGCCTATAGGGATAACCATAATGTGTGTAGGAGATCACAGAGGATCATATGAGTCGTTTGACCTAGCGAGATATAAACAGTATCACAGCTGAGACAGTCTCTGGATAGACTGTCGGTCTAAGCTGCGGCACATCGGTTCATAAGTGGACTTATCCTAGCTACTTGATGTGTCGGTACATGGTTATGTATTGATGGGATCAACAGAGGGATGTGCCATTCTCATTGACATATGAATGAGCCAGATCCCTAACATACTTCCTATGATCTTAAACCTAACTGAAGGATAAGGGGCACACACAGATTGACCGCACTTTGATTTACCATGGTGGCGAGTCTTACATGTACTCTTATACCTGTATTTTGGGTGTTGGCAATTTGTGTGTGGCCTGCTTAGTCTAGACGTTTAGGTAAGCATATCCGTTTCAGGATGGTGACATTCCCTGAGGAGCTCACAAGGTTCATTATGCTAAATCCTGCAGGTTGAATTATTTAATTCAGGCATAAGTGAAAAGGAGTGAGTGGTATTACTCAGGAAATAAGAGATTAATTAATTGTGGCTGATTGTCATAAGCCAAATTAATTAATGAATGTCCAAAACCTTAAATATGTGGATCATGTTAGTTTGGTGCAACCCGTTCCTAATAACGTGGTAATAAAGGGGCGAGTCAGCATTGTTACCGTGGTGAAGGTTAAAACAATGTTTTATTAATTAATTATGTTCTGGGTTGAACAAGGAAGGATTAATTAATAAAGAGAGCCCACTTTATTATTTGCATCTGGTCCCTGGTCTGGCCCATGAACTGCTCAAGCCCACTAGGGTTAGGGTTTCTCAAAACCCTAACACTGTATATAGGACTTCTCTCTATCAGATCAAGTTAGACTTTTCAGTACATTGAAAATAGAGAGAGACGGTGGCGGCGATCCGAAGGGAGAGATTGATCGATTTCTCCAGATCTCGGATTCAACTTGGTAGATAATCCTCACTAGATTTCCAAGGAGCATGGGAACATATCAGAAGATCAGATCTGTAGGAACAACTGTTCATCGCCGGCATTCAGTTTCATATCCAGATCTATTTCATCGTTATTGGCTCCGATCTAGATCTGTAGATCAAACGGTGAAATCAAGTATTCTCTAAATCCATCCTCTGCAATTAATTTTGTAGGAGCATGCATAGGATCGCATGGTTTATTTAATTGAAATTTGTTCCTGGTATCCTAAGAACGATCTTTGGCAAGAATTTAATTAATGGCAACTCATGTTGTCCATCGTAGACTCAAGCCCTACATGATAAACTCATATTTATACTCACTTATCTATATTTTTCTCCATTGTTTCAAGTGATTTATTGTATATTTTTAGTTATTATTGTGCATGAGTCTATTTTGGAGGGTGTTATGCCTTCGATGGGTGATTTTTGCAGGTTTTAGGCCGAATTCATTGGAAATTTCTACCAAAAGATCTTTGAATTAGCTTTCCAACGCAACTGGAATTGGGTCAATCGAAGTTCGGGAGCAAAAGTTATGGCCAAAATCATGAGACTGCGCAGAAGGGGATCGACACGTTCATTCCCGTCGATCGAAATTTTCCCCGTCGATCGAGACAGAGGACCAAGTTGATGAAACAACACAAATTCAACCCGGATTTCGAGTTGAAGGTTGTGTCGATCGACAGGATTCTTGTCGATCGACCCAAAGGTCCGAGAATGCTATTTTTTGCCTGTTTTGGCAGTTTTTGCTATTTTAGCCCAATACTCAAATTAGGTCTTTTCCTCCCTCTATATGTATGAACTCAACCTGCACGAAAATTGTCTTTGAAATATCATTCCTTTAGCATATTTTGGAGCTTGTAGACATTGGATTTTTGTATTCAAGGTTCCTCTTGTTTTTGCAAGGTATTAATTTAATGTTTATTTACTTTCTAGTCATGATTTGAGGCTAGAACCCTAAACAGGTTTTAGGGTTATTATTTCTTTTCTGATGCATGTTTAATTGATATCAACTCTGAAAGCATGGTTTAATTCCCTTATTTAATTTTATAATCTAGATTAAAAGAAGGACCGAAAAGTGAATTGAGATCTAGGTTTATAGTTAATAATTGATGGATCGAGAGAAGAAAATAATTGACAGGAAGAGAGAATTAATTGTGTTTGTTTTCTGTCTCAAAAGGAAGAAGCCTACATAGGAATAATTAGATAATTATGAGATTGATTAATTTGGTGTTCTTGAGACCGAGAGGAGATAGTCACTAATTAATAATCTAGGATTTAATTGTCTGACCAAGGAATTTAATCCACAAAAATCTATGTTTTCACCATTGCTGAGTTGATTGATATTTGCATGTTGATGATTAGATAATCTACCCTAGGATCTGTGCTTTTCTTTAAATTGTTTTACAAAACCCTTTATTTTATCGCGTTGTCATCTTTAAATTCCAAAACAAAATCCCTCTTTCTATTTCCTCAAACATCTATGTTCTAAGAACTATAACTAGTACTTTGGATTTTTCATTGCACAGTCCCTGTGGGATCGACCACCTTAGGGTGTAAAAAATTTATTTCCTTAACAGCTAAATTGCAGTTATCATTGATCGTCCGTCACATCAGTCTATGATTGAAACCAAGTGGATTTTCAAGAACAAGCGAGATGAATCTAGTAACATAGTCAGAAACAAGGCCAGACTAGTAGCCAAAGGATATGCACAATGCGAAGGAATCGATTTTGATGAGACCTTTGCCCCCGTAGCCATACTAGAGGCTATAAGGCTATTCTTATCATGGATTTACCGTCTATTAGATGGACGTAAATAGCATCTTTCTCAATGGTGAATTAAAGGAGGAAGTATATGTAGAGCAACCTCCTGGATTTGAAGAAGGCAAGCAAGTCTACAAGCTGCGGAAAGCACTTTATGGATTGAAGCAAGCACCGCGAGCTTGGTATGAGACCCTATCTCAATTCCTGCTAAAGAATGGATTCAGGAAATAGAAAATCGATAGGACTTTGTTCGAATCAAGGATCAAGAAGACATCCTACTAGTCCAGATCTACGTCGATGATATTATTTTTGGGTCAAGGAATCTAAGCCTTTTGCGAGAAGTTTGTCCAGCTTATGCATAATAACTTTTTGATGAGTTTGATGGGCAAAATGACGTGCTTCTTAGGACTTCAAGTTCATCAGTCCAGCGAAGTAATTTTTATCAATCAGAATAAGTACACCTGAGATCTTATCAACAAGTTTCTTCCGGAAAAGACTAAGTCTCTGACGATTCCTATGAGTACAAGCGTACAGATCATGTTGGATGAAGATGGAGAATCAGTCGATCCATCAGCATACAGAGGAATCATAGGTTCACTTCTATACTTGACAACCAGCCGACCTGACATTTCTTAAGTTGTCGGGGTATGCACAAGATTTCAAGCTAATACGAAGAAATCACATATGGATGTTGCCAAAAGAATTGACATCTGAAGTGTACTGAGTCACTCAAAATCTGGTACCCAAGGTGCAATGAACTTATTCTAAACGGGTACTCAGACTCAAACTTTAGAGGTTGTCATATTGATCGCAAGAGCACGAGTGGAACCTGTCAGTTTCTTGGACATAAGTTGATCAGCTGGTTCAACAAGAAACAACACTCGGTTGCAACGTCTACTAGTGAAGCGGAGTATGTTGTTGATGCTAGCTGTTGTGCTCAGATACTGTGGTTCAAACAGCAGTTGCTCGACTACGATGTGGACTCAGGATGTGTTCCCATCTATTGCGACAATAATAGTGCAATATGCATCACGAAGAATCTGATTCATCACTCTAAAACCAAGCACATTGACATATGACATCATTTTATTCGTGATCGTGTCAAAAAGAAGAATATAAGCGTGGAGTACATTCGTACTAAAGATCAATTTGCTGACATCTTCACGAAACTGCTTCCAGAAGCTTGCTTCAAGGAGCTCTATATCAAACTTAGTCTTATGGAATTTGATGAGATAAAAGAAGGAGAAGAATGAGTCCGAGCTCTCATTCACTTTATTGGATTTCTGAAGAATGAAAATACCATACTGACTCCAAGCTCCCAGTACATAATTCAGATGTCGGTCATGGATACATCAAGTACATGATCACCATGATATACATCAAGTGGTTGAAGACGGTGTAGTGGACTAAGATTGAGTCTAAGCTCTCAATCTGTAAAGATCATTGAAGACGGAGAGATGCAGATTAAAGTTGGGTCCAAGCTCTCATTTTTTTTTTAAGATTGAAGATAAGCTGACGGAGATCCATGCTGAACATTCTTTTTTGGTCTGAGCATACTGAGCAAAGATCATGCTAAGCTTATAATATATGTTAATGACCACTTTTCAGCAGGGCTATTGATATATCATATCGCGTATACGATACGCCACATTTAATGCAATTAAATGCAAAGGATCCTCAACAGACATCCAAATCTTCCTTCGATGTTTGTGGTCCAACAACAGCCCACCAGATCAACACTTTAGGAATTCGAGGAGGAAAGCTACATATCTTCCCATGATGCACGATGCAGGCATAGGGCACCTCAATCATCGTCGATTTCCCAAAAGCCAATCGGACTTCTCGGTGCATGATCTCAATCGTTAAAATTTTTATATCACTGATGCTCTTCTTGCTATAAAAAGGGTTCACTACTGTCGATTCTTGCGAACACATACTTCGTACTATTGAACCCTACCTTCTATTATCTATACTTTGAATATATATTTCCTCTACTCTTCAAAATTCTCTCGATGAAAAAGAAGATTATGCAGCTAAATATATCAACCTCTACCATTTTTGGGTGCGGTCAAAGAGGGGGAAGAAGTATGGAAGGTGCAGAAGAGATCAGAAGTTTGAGTGTGAGCAGGCCAAAGAGGTTATAGAAGGAGCAGAATATATCTTCTACCGTTATCATCTTCTTCTACAAATCAAACAGCTCACTGCTCAAAGTGACATGCCAAACAATGGGGCATGGTCACCTAGAGAGCTTCTTCGCCTCATCTCTCTGTCGACCAATGACAACATCATGTAGGGCAGACTAACGAATGAAGAAAGGAGCCTGGAAGTGGGGCGAGATGAAAGGGGAAGACATTCCCTCCCGCAAGGTGCACAGTTCCACCACCTCCCAGACTGAAAATTGTTGGAAGACCAAAGACCAAGGAGGTGAAAAAGCTAGTCAACATATCCAAATGCCTTCCTTGGATGAGGTAATAAGATCAGATCCAACAGCAGTCAATTTGAAGACAATGAAGACCAGAAGCAGCCTAGTATAGACTTGTAATAGTTCTGTATAAGTTTCTTAGAGTTAGTTTATCCCTATATTTGTAATCAAAATATTTAAAGGGTAAACTGACTTGTTGATGACAATCTCTTTTTGTCTAAGAATGGTCTTCGTTCTTCATAAGCTGAAATTACACACTCCAGTGTAATTAGCAGGCTTCTTGCTCTCTTGCATACTTAAGATTTAAGTTACTACTTGGTAGTTTTTCTCTCCAAGAAAAACTACATCAGTTACATCTTGTACTCTGATTCATACGGGCAACCAACTGCAAAAGAGATAGTTCACGGGGGAACTATAAATACTCTATTCGGGCTAGAAGGTGGTTGAGTGGTGCGCCCACACTCTGAGGAGCTGCAAAACGAGGAACCAAGCAAGGACCAGGCGAGTGTGCTTGTGGATAGGTGGACGGGGTATTCACCGACAAGCAATAGATCGTAGGAGCACCTGTAAATGTTCTAAGCTTAGTGGATTACCAGACCAAGTGTCTGAAGAGTGGACGCAGGACGATTTAGTCTGAACCACTATAAAACTGTTTGTCGTTTACTGCTTTACTCATTTATTCGTAAGTATAACTTTATTTTATTTTGAAACCCAACACTCAAGTGTCGGAGTATATACTGAATACTGATAATTAAGATAAAGTAAACTTCAAGTACCTAAGAGTTTCGAACTAACCAAGCTGACATGTCACCCTCAGCTTGGATAAGCACAAGATACCGAACTAATCATAAATTTTATCCGTTTTGCATATATACTATACTCTGATAAACCGGGACCAACATTGTGTTTATGAAAATTTTTGATTTAGAGAGTTTTAAGTTAAGTTCAGTTTCTGATATATTTCAACACTTAGAATGTGTTGAGTTTTAAAATTCTTGCAAGAAAGTAAATAAAACAGTAAAGTGCAAAAGGGTTAATAGAGGTCCGAATAAAAGTCCTACGTCCTCTCTTCAGACTGTAAGTATGGAAATCACTAAGCTTCAGTTACAAAGGGACTCGCGATATATCGCTAGCTGATAGATGTCAATATTTATTAGTCCACTAGCTCACTCATTCAGGCCTCTACTTTCTCTGCTTCCCAGAACTTGGAGTGTGGGCACACCACACAGCCTCTTTTCTGGAACTTGGGAACTTTAGAGTTCTTCCCAGAACTACTGAACTTGCAGCTAGATGCTCATGGTAATTACTGCTTGGAGATAGGAAGCAATTGTTGTGTTCTTACTTGTAAAGTAGGAACACCAAGTAAGTAGCTCGAGCTGGAGAGCTACGAGTCTTGTATCCAAAGATGGCACACGGTTAGCTTAGAAAAATCCTCGAAGAACTTCGGTTTTAAGTTGGATCAATTGTTGTCATGTTTGGATCGGCGTGGCTAACCTCTCCTCTGTGAGCACTTCGTCTATTTATAGACGAAGAGGATGAGGTTTGAAATTGTAATCATTTAGAGACAATTCTGGATGTTGTCCAATCCAACATTTCTCTTCTGTACAAAGGATAAAGTACTTTTCCTGAAGTTCTGCACCTGCTCCGTCATTTTCTGACAATGGATGTTAACTTGTAGCTTTGTGTCAGAACGACTCTATCAGTTCGAAAAATCACAACTGGTTGCAAGATCTTCAAAGTTTAAAGAATCTTCATTCTTAAAGTCTAGCTTATAATGGATTCCTCTAAGTTGTTCTCTTTGACTCTATGCATGAGTTAGTGTTGTGTGGAAACTGGACTTGTCAGCTGGTGTCGATCCAAGTTGGTGTGTTCGGCCAGTTCCACTAGATGTACTCCCAAACTAGTAGTCAGTTCCAGTTTCTCCAAACTGATAGTCAGTTTTTTCTAACTCCTTTCACGGTCCAAACTGGTGGATTAGATCCCAAACTCAATTTGTCTTGATCCGCTCCATTATAACTTGATAGATATCTTAATATGATGTTGTTATTTGAACGGACTATGCTAATTTAGAAACACTTTAAAATGGTGGTTTGTATACAATCTTTGGCACATCAAAATAATAATAAGGTAGGAACAATGTTGCAAAACTCGTTTCGGGCGGCCGAGTACTCTGCGCCGAATCGCTGGGCGGCACCGACCGAGGCGAGAATGGCCTCCTCGCTGCTCCTGGACGTTTTCTTCCCTGGACGTCGAGTACTCGACGTGGGCGGCGCCGCAGCGGTCTCGGCGGAGTACTCGCAGTGGGCGCCGCCGCGGCAGGATTTGGCGTCGGACTCAGCTGGAGAATGGCCTCCTCGCTGCTCTGGTTCGTTGCTCTCACTTTATTTTTTTTGTTATTTTTTATGCAAATTTTTATTTTAATATTATTAATAATTTATAACCCTAAATTGAATTTCAATTTCAGCCCTAAAAATTTTTTTTGTTACAACGAGACACGAGAGGCACGCTCTTCACTCCGCCGTTACCTCCCCTCTGGCGCCAGCTCGCCCACAGCCTGCACTCGGCCGCGCCGGCAGTTGGTCCCAGACTCGCAGCAGCAGGCGCGCAGATCGCAGGCACGCACGCAGTCGCCCCGCGCTCGCCCACTCCAAGTTCTGGTTCGTTGCTCTCACTTAATGTACTGACTACTGATGGAGAAGATAAAAAGTATGAGGAAAGAAAAATAGCTTAATAAAATATAGGGTAGGCACAAGGGAAAGGCGTATGCACCTTCCCTTCCTCACGCTCTTCTCTAATGTGTTTTTGTATGCTTCCAAACTAATGCTGTTAGAATTCATATTATTAATTAGCAATTCAATTTTTGTAAACCAAATATTCATTTGCAAGATTCTGGGAAGTGAAAGTATATAAAGCGCGAAGCTGTGGAAAAAAAGATGGTGAAACTGTGATGTTGGTGAAACTGTGAGAATGCATAAACAAAGTTTAAGGATTGTTAAAATTTTGCTATCTAAACTCTGAAGTTATTGTGCATAATTGTATGTTTGGATTATTGAATATTTTGTATTGATGTGTAGATTACAGGTAAAAAAAATGATAAAAACAGGTCATCCGCCTAGGCCCCGCCTAAGCCGCGCCCAAACCGCCTAGGCGCTAGGCCCCCCCGACCGCCCAGCCACCGCCCACCGAGTTCTACAACATTGGGTAGGAATACTTCCTAACACTTTTTTAGCTTCAAAACCTATACTTTAAAGATTTGAAATTTAAAAAACAAATCTTATTAAACATAACTGAAATATATTAAAAAAACATGGCAACATATCATCTTCATTCTATCTAATACATAAACACCTACACCGTGTGGTTCAAACTTTTAACACAATAGAACTGTTATTTTTACTCTATTCATCATCATTCAATGATGGGCTCGGCCAAAAAATACATTAATTTCTATGCTGCAATGTTGGTCCCGGATATCAGGGTATACTTTGGCAGCGGAAAATACGTAAGTTCGTTTCTTGCACTCTGCTGGTTACACAGCTGACTGGGACCTTGTCAGCTGGTAAGTCAACTGGCAACTGAGTATTCAGCTGACTGGCAACTGGCTGGTCAGCTGATGACTCAGGACTTAGAAAATTTTAGAGTCGAGTTTGCACAGTTATAAACTGGTTTCAGTTATACTCCAGCACTTGGGTACTGGGTTTTAAATCAGTAAGTAAATGCTGAAAGCAGTAAATAACAAGGATATTTTATAGTGGTTCGATCAACTGATCTACGTCCACTCTCCAGTCGAAGCACTGGAAATTCACTAAAAAAAGTAATCCGGTACAAGATTTCCTACGATCTATTTCCAGCTGATGAATGCCCCGTCCACCAGTCCACTGGATCAACCGCTCCCTGGTCTTGTCCTTCTTCAACTCTTGTCAGCTGGATGGAGTGCGAGCACGTCACTTTAACCTCCACCGGTACCACTGACGACGTGGGTGTTTAGTTCTCCCAAGAACTTGACTCTTGCTGGCGGCAAAACTGCCCGTAATAACTCTGGAGCTGGCTGGCTCAAGAGCTGCTATGTTCTTCCTCGGAATGAGAAAGAACACCAAATGAGATCAATAACTCACAAGCTAGAAGCTTGGAGTCTCGTGTTCAAATGATTGACACACGGAGTAGCTTTAAGAAAAGCCTCGAAAGATTGCTTATACGCTGATATGAATGCGTTTGAGCTTTCGGTAGTTCAGGAGTGGCTAAGAGTGGGCAAGAGTAGCTAAGAGTAGCTAAGAGTATTGAATGCTGTTGGATCTCACGTATTTATAGACGTGAGATTCAGATTCAAATACTAGCCGTTTGGACACATCCGGAAAAGTCTCTGTCCTCGCATGTCCTTCTGCAGGCGGCAGGTAGGAATTTCCGGAAAGCGCCATACCTTTGATCGCTTTATCTGACACAGATCTCTTTGTGTCAGAACGACTCTATTCGTCAGTACGAGGAATCGCAACTGGTGTCTTGAACTGATAGACTTTAAGGCATCCTCCTTAAAGTTATACACTGTCAGTTACTTCCTCAGACGAATCTTCTTTTTGTCTCTAAGTCTTCGGGAGAGCGAATCTTCAATTCTGCTGATAACCTCCGACTGGTAGATCATACTGGTGATCTTTGTGCTGGCAGTCTCTGCTGGTGACTTTCCTTAGCACAATCAAGGTCTACCAATTCGTCTGATGTTATCTCTTGGAATCTCCCGTGACTGGTGGCTTCACCGCTGGTGAATAGTGTCAGCCAGAACACATATTCTGCTGGTAGATCTGTCAGCCTCCTGCTGATGAAATCTTCCCACTGGTGAACAGTAGCCAGTCGATAGCTCAACTCTATGCTGATGAACAGTGTCAGCATGAGTCTTCGTCAGCCGCTTGCTGGTGAGACTTCTCTCAACTGGTAAGCACATCTCATGCTGGTGAACAGTAGCCAGCATGAGTCTTGATCAGCTGCGACTTACAACTCAAAATACCTATACAGGACTTTACATTTGAGACTAGAGCTATTCTAGAGACAAACTGACGCTGGTTGGACTTAGGATTTGATCCACCAAAACACTAAACACCAAATCTAAGATCTAAGCTATCAGCTGGAGAAGGGAAACTTAGCCAGATTTCCCAACATGCAATATGTCAAAATTTGCAAAATGATATTTTCTTACTGCATTACATGAGCCCTCGTCACCATCTCAATAATGTTGAAACTTCCACAATAACAGTCACTTAAGAATCCCAATGTGTATGAGTTGGTAATATAAGGAATGAGATCAATTAAATTATTTGTTGGCCCTCTTGATCCATAAATAATAAACAATGAATGGAAAACACAAAGAAAGAACGAGAAGAAAATATGGAAGAATTTTAGAGTTTTATTTCTTGTAAACAACTGTTACAAAACTCTATAAAAACTGTATTAATTTTCTCTAAACAATGAAAACTACAACCCCTATTTATAAGAAAACTATGATGGATAAACAAGGAAATAAGATAATTTAGGATATATTTATATCTTTCTATTTAGATTAGATTCATTTCCGAACTAGATAAGGAAAGAAATATTTCCTAAATCAAGGAATAAAATCTTTCAACATTCTCCCCCTTACTCCTTAAGCGGTTTGAGGTCTCTGACTCCGAGCAAATATTGCATCACTGCCAATTTTGGTGTTGGTAAGGCATTTTTATTGTGTCGGTCTTTTGCTCAACAGTTCGAACGAACTCCACCTCGATTTGACCTGCTTCGACACATTCTCAAATGAAGTTATACTTTGTGTCGATGTGCTTGCTTCGACCATGGAAGATTAGATTCTTCATTAGTGCGAGTGCAGACTTGTTGACGAAGAGCGTCACTGTCTTTGATCTCGAACCACTTAGTTCGAATAACAGTGCTTTCAACCATAGCGTTTGACATGTTGCCACCGCTGCTACCATGAACTATGTTTCGCATGTCGATAGTGCAATTGTCTTCTGCTTCTGCGAGTTCCATGACACAAGATAGTCATTGATGTAAAATGTCATGCCTCTTGTGTTTTTTCGATCATCTAGGTCACTTGAAAGATCACTGTCAGAATAACCACTGTCTCTTCATCACCTCCTTCTCCTCTTCGAAACACTAGTCCGAAGTACATAGTGTCTCAAAGGTATCGTAGCACTTGCTTCACTGCCTTGTGATGCATCTTCGTAGGCATCTCCATAAATTTGTTGGCAACTGCATAGGAAATATCTGGCCTTGTGTGAAGAAGATAGCAAAGACAGTCGTTGACTCTTCAATATTTTGTCTCCTCGTCTGGTTGTCCTTCGAGATCTTTGTGGAGTTGAGCTCTTGGCTCCATTGGTATTTTGGTAAAGTTACAATCAAGCATCTCGAACTAGGTTATTACATTCTTGGCATAAGTTGCCTGCTTGATTGAAATATCTCCCTCGATCTGAGTCACCTCGATCCCTAAGTAGTATGATAGCAATCCTAGATCACTCATCTAGAAATCCTTCATCATTTGCTTCTAAAAAATTCTGGCTGCTTTCGGATCTTCACCTATCACAATCAATTCATCCACATAAAAACCAATTATCAATCTCGAGTCAATACTATCTCTTGTGTATACTGCTTGCTCTTGTGTACATCTTGTGAAACCTATCTGTTTTAGATTTTGATCGAGCTTCAGATTCCAAGCTCAACGTGTTTGTCGAAGGCCATATAGTGTCTTCTTTAACTTCAACACCATGTGCTCCTTTCCTGTGACCTTGAACCCCTCCGGTTGAGTCATGTACACCACCTATTCGAGCTCCTCATTTAAAAAGGCTGACTTGACATCAAGATGGTGTACTTGCCATCCTTGATTAGCCTCCAAGGCAATGATGATTCAAATTGTGTCCATTCGAGCAACTGGTGCAAAAACTTCATTGAAGT
Organism: Plectranthus barbatus; assembly: GCA_026898455.1. NCBI lineage: Eukaryota > Viridiplantae > Streptophyta > Magnoliopsida > Lamiales > Lamiaceae > Plectranthus > Plectranthus barbatus. The sequence goes on from JAPKLW010002561.1 coordinate 43,339, forward strand.
CAATGTCGTTGCACATAACCCTTAGCCACCAAGCAAGCCTTGTGTTGGAATACTTCTCCACTTGATTTCTTTCTCAACTTGAATACCCATTTTAGTTCAATCTCCATGTGTCTAACAGTTAGTGGTACAAGCGACCAAGTCTTGTGTCATTGCTTCTTCCCATTTTGGATGCCTGCGACTTCATTGTATCAAGATGGTTCATTCGTCTCTACTGACAAGGCTTCCTCGATGTTCTCACTAAAATTGATTCGATGAGCTTCTGTCATTATATCTATCATGTCCTTGTATCAAACAGGTCCATTATTACTCCCAACATGTCCGCCTGACCATGGAGTAGGTAGACCATTACTTTGATCAACTCCTTCAGCAACTGGTTCGAACTGTGGAGTATTCAAAGCAGTCTGTTCCGATATTTCCATAATGCTCCTCCTCTGTTGAGCCACTCTCGAATGGAGACACTCAAAAACCAACTTACTCGTAATTGACCTCTTCAAAAACTTTGCAGGACTGGCCACCATCTTCACAATGGGCATTTACGTTAACTCCTTCATCCAGCTCGAAGAACTTACCTTTATCACCAGTCATATGATTATTGATTCCATTATCTTGAAACCAAACATCATCATGTTTCTTGAGCTGCTTTGGATTCTTTTCTGAAACTGCCATAAGTAGAGTTGGCTCGATATTATCAGCATGGGCGAGGTAAGCTTCCTCGTTCTTTCTTAATGCTCAACATTGTGTTGAGTAGTCTCCCATCTCATGGCAATTGTAACACTGGGTGTGACTTTTATCTCGAGGAGCTCCTCGACCACCTTTCCCTCGACCTCTGCCTTGGGTTTTATCTCCACGACCACGATTGCCACCCTCTGTGGTAACCTTTTTTTACTGAGAATATGACGACTCCCTGCCATCTCTTTTGGATCGTGCTTCCCACTCCGCCTGAGTGAGAAGAACCTGATCTTCTTTCCTCCCTGCGTCCGCACTCTTCTTGCGCGTGCGCTCCTTGAAAGCTTTAAGCTTTCCAACCACATATTCGAAGGCGAGCTCTTTGAGTTGAAGAATTGTTCGATGTCGGCCACCACATTGATGAACCTTTCTGGCACTGTGTCGAACTGTCCACTTCGTAGGCTTTTGGTCGAACCACCCTCAGTGAACTCCTTTCTTCTTGCGAGCTGTGTTGCTCACTTATTGTTCTATTGGACTTGCACTGATCCGTAGTTCGGCCCGTTTGAATGTGATTGGGCCTCGTTCTGGGCATTGGGCTTGATCTGTTATATCCCCAACAATGACTAAAAATTCCAATACTTTTTTTAATTTGTTAATTATTTGAGTTTTATAATTAAAATAAATTAAATTAAGATTTTAATTACTATGTATTCTGTTGTAAAAATAAAGTTTATTTAGTATTTCTTAAGTCTTATTCTTATTTTAATATTTAAATTTAAATTAAGTTAAGACATTTCTTCAACATTCGGCAGCTTATTGTTTATCTTTATGTAATTTCTCAAGTATTCTTTAATTTTTATATTTAAATAGTTAGACTTAAAACAATTTCAATACTTTACTTATAATAATAACTTAATGGGAAGGTCTTGGGTTAGGCAGGCCTAAATGATTTAGGCGGGTTTTATCCATTAACCCAATCTTTTGGCGGGTTTTATCCATTAACCCAAGCCCAAACCCATATAATATACCCTATTTGGGATGGGTGAACCCATTTGGGTAGGATAAAACCCGCCTAAACCGTTTAGGCCTGCCTAACGCAAGTTTTTGCCTAACTTAATTTAAACTAACAATATTTTGTGTAAATAACATTGTTTCAAAAATAAATTGAGTTTATATAACAATGTATACATATATTTAAAATAAAGTACTAATATAGAAAAATAAATATTGTTACAGTGTTTATGTATGGGCCCATTTAGAATATTGATCCCAATAATTAAATTTATGATTTTTTGGTAGTGTTTTCATTATTAAAAGAAATATAAATGTCTTGAACTTATTTAATTCTTTGCGCATGATTAAGAAACAGTGTCATAATTAATTTGGGACATGTTAATTGGGATACACCATAGATTTGCATGATTTTATGGGATTAGAAATTTAGAATGTAAAGTTGATTACATAAAATACAAATTAAATCTTAGTGAAACAAGTATTTTACGATTTAACCCAATCAAGTAATTTTCTTCCACTTTGTTGTAAAAAGGACTCAAACATTTAATATTTATTTGATTAAAGGATTAACTAAAGTACATTTTTTTATATTTAATGCAAATTAGAGTTTACATATATTATCCGGACTAATCTAAAGAATGCAAATATAATGAATAAGTTTTTTTAACCTTGTTTATTGAATACGGGTGTCATTCAACTTTTAAAAAATAAATATTAAATGAATTTCTTGTGAATTCGGTTAGTAAACTTAATTTGTCTATGTTTGTATAATTATAATGATTTGGATATTTATTTGAAAATCCTAAGATAATTTGGACTAATTTAAAAAAACACATTGATTTATATATACTTCAATTAAGACTATCATACTTATTCTCTCTTGTTACTATTAGTTAAAGAGTTTTTCTTCACACACAATTAACATAAAATGATAAAACATCAATGAGTGTCCATTTGATCAAAAATATCATAGACTTTATGCAATTGTAACTTTCTTAGTTGTAATCTAATCTTCAAAAATATGTTGAATCAAAGTTCTCATTAGAACGCATGAATGCTATATGTTTTTTTTATTTAATGGAATATGTTATTCATATAGACTTTTATATATATTTCACACGTTGCCTTCCTAAAGATGTATGCAAACTTTCAAAATCCAACCAATTTGAGATCATTTTAAGCCTATTCAAAATTTTAATAATTTTTTTTTATCTGAATATAAATATATTATTTAATAATAAATAATTTATTTTATATGCATTTTTAAGTCTAAATAATAGATATAATTATGTAAATTTACCTATATATTATCGTATAATCTAACCTATTCTTGCTCTACTCCCATGATTTCAAAGTATGTCAACTGTCAAGTGATATACTCCCTCCTTTCCGGTCAAATTATCCACATTTTACCGGGCACGACAACTAACGCATGTGAGTAGTAGTGAGTGGTAGTAAGATGAATATTTTATTGATGAGTGTGAAAAATTTGCTATTTTAAGAAAGTGGACTAATATTGTGAGACAGACGAAAAAGAAAATGTGGACAATTTACTCGGGACGAGGGAGTATTAGTGGAGTAAATAAAATAAACATAAACTTGTATATTCATAGAAAAATAATAACAAAGTTTTTTTTTCTTTTTTCTTTTTTTGGCTATGGCTATGTGAGAGTTTCATTTATGGGAGATCGAATTTTTAGTTGGGCTGTAAAGTAGTAGTTGGGCTGACAGTTTTATGCAATTTAATTCGAGCTTTGATTGTTGGTTAATAATTTGAAGATAAAAAAGGAAAGGGACACACGCTATTTATATAAATAGTTACCCAATTTTAGAAAAAAACAATGAAATAAAAATTAAAGATGTATAACAACTAATGGGCACGAGCACAATATTGTGTTGTGACTGAAATGAAAATAATTAATCAAATAGTGACGCACAAATAAATAATTATTATCTAGAAAAAACAGATGTCAATCTATGGACTAGAAGTCTTAAATTACTGCTAGTAAATATTAAAATGAATTAAAGTAAAACAGAATTTTAAGTCTTAAACTCCTAGTGTCATAAAGTTTGAGTTCTTCTTATAAAGTGTATGTTAAATCTTTATAAAGTTTGTCAAAACGAAAATCTTATAAATAGAAAACTATTAATCTATATCATACTTTTGATGGAGACAAATTCGTAGCTCTCTCAAACCTTTCGTGCATCTTGCACGAGACCATCGGAGACCAACAAGTTGATCATCAGCTAAGACTCCAAGACATCCAAGATGTGTAAGATCACCACCGAGATTGTCATTTTTAGAGGAAACTCAAACCTGATCTGTAGCCTATGACTGAGGAGTTGTGGAAACTTTCAATCAGTGGAAGAGCTGAAGCTACAACTTGCATTTACATATCGTGAACAACTGAAGTTGCAGAAAGAATAGTCTAGCGAGCGGATCGTGGTAAAGTTAAATCGACTACAGTGCATATGACCGGAGAATAGTTGATAAAGCATAGCATGTGAAGTGTGGTAAACTCAGTCAGCTAGCGAAAGTCTCTTGTTAGAGAAGATTTAATTTTGTAAAACGTATTCAATTATTGTGTGCAACTGAGAATAGTGAATTTTGCTCCTTGTAAATAAAGAGTGAACACAGGGACCGTTGGATCCCAAACCCCACTATATACTTTGTCTCGTTTACTTGCTTACAATTATTAATTTTATCACTTAAATGATATGAAGCCTAACAACTATCAGCTATTGGAGTATAACCGAAGTTAGTTGAGATTATACCAAATCCACCCAATCAATTTAATTTTCACTTCTGCACGTTCTATAACTCTGATCGAAGACAAACAACAAATTTTAATTAGACATAATTTATACGAGTTTTTAATTAAGATTTGGGGTGGGGAAAAGGTTTTGGTTGGTATTCTTTGCGATAAAACTAGTAATAGAGAGAGTTCATATATTAACAATAGTTTTATATTTCGTTCAAAAAAAAAAAAAAAATACAATAGTTTTATATTCCAAATTTTATTTGGTGATAGTCCACTCTTAAACACTGCCTAGTGTCTACACCGGCCCTAATTTCATTACATTTGCACAAACCTCAAAATATGACACTATTACATCATAATTAAAATAGTGAAAACTTCTACAAACAAGGTTATATATATAATATTATTTATTAAAATAAATACATTTAAGCTAACTTAGAAATATATAAAAATAAATCAATCGACCCAATGGATTACATGGTTTTGGGGCCACATTTCTAAATAGTGAATGTAGTAAACAAATCAATATTATTATGAGTAATATAAGTTGTATATATATATATCGGTGCACATAAACATATGGCTTCATTATACACGTTGAGTAGACGAAACGAAACCGAAAAAAACAATCACAAACACTAGAAGAAGAAGAAGAAGTATTAAATTATTTGATTGCATGTGCCACCAACCTCCCACAAATCGGAAGTTCGTTCCAACTCACGATCAATCCATTCTTCTCGACAATCTCACCTTCAACCCGTGCCTCGTCTGCAAAATGATGGAATCACGCGGCGCCACCGTCTGCCCCTCCACCACTTTGACGTCGTAGTGGTATATGATCGTCGCCGCCGTCATCTTCATGTGTATGAACGCCATCTCCTTCCCCAAGCACGTCCTCGGCCCGGCGTTGAACGCCACGAACTTGTACGACGGCTCGTGCTTCGTCCCTCCACGCGCCGTCATCCATCTCTCCGGCTTGAATTGCAGGCAGTCTTTCCCCCACACCGCCTCCATTCTCCCCACGGAGTAGAATGAGACGATCACCCTCGTGTTTTCTTCGATGAATCCGCCGCAGGGGAGGTTGTCGGGGCGGATTGGAGCTTTGTGCTCCAATGCCACCGGCGGGTACAGTCGGAGAGACTCGCAGAGTGCTCCGTGGAGGTAGGTGAGTTTCTTGGACTCGTTCACGGTGAACGGCCGCCATTCCTTGAGGTTCAGCTGGGCTTCCATTTCTTGTCGGATTTTGGCTTCTGCTGCCGGATTCTGAGCGATCAGCCAGAAAAGCCATGTCAGGCAGGTGCTGGTGGTGTCTCTGCCGGCGATCATCAGATTCAGCGCAGTGTCCTTCAAGAACTTTCTGGAAGCCGCCGGTGAAGCGGCCGTGGTGGTCTGATCTTCATACGCCTTCTTGAAAGAAGCTAACAAGCTGAGTTGAGGTCTCCCCTCCCTCTCCCTCTCCGCCGCCGTCGTCTTCTCAGCCTCTGTTCTGTCCAAACACCCGTATATGAACTCATCAAAAGCCTCCCACGCTCGTTTGAGCTTCTTCTCCTTCCCGACTTGCAGCCATTTCTGCAGCTTCCACACCCACTCGGGGAGGACGTGGCGGTGCAGCAGCGCTTCGACGGCGTCGTTGAACGCCTTCTCGCACCGGATGTACGGCATCTCCGGGCACAGGCTGCGTGGGTCGTGATCGAGGATCAGTTTGCAGGTGGTGTCAAAAGTGAGGCGCTGGAAAATATCCTGCAAATCAGCATCCACACCGGCCGCGCAGAAGTGATCGAGAACCGGCAGCAGACCGGCGTGGATCTTCTCCCAGACGGCGGTCTCCAGCAGAGTGTGGAAGTCGGGATGAGTCATGAAGGCCATGGTGGTGCGGCGGTGAAGCTCCCAGAGGGCGAAGTCGGCGTTGAAGACGCCGTCCCCCAAGATTTCGAAAATCCGGTTGAATTCGGGGCCCTTGGGGTAGTTGGAGAAGTTCTTGCTGAAGATGTGGTGGATGGTGGCGGGGTCGCTGGTGAGGAAGAAGTCCATGTTGCAGAACCAGGGGCCCTTCCACCAGAAGGCGCCGCCGGACTCCATAAGGACGCCGGTGGCGTAGTCGTGGACACGGTGGCAGTTGCGGAGGAGCCCCGGAAGCATCCCGAGGAGGGGCCAGTCGGTGGGAACTGCGGTGGGTTTGCGGCGGTGAGTGGTCCAGTAATAATACATGGCGATTACGATGAGGGTGAAGAAGAAGAAGAAGAAATATGCATACAACGTGGCCATAGGAAGAGAGAGAGAGGATTGTATTATTGTCGCAGCAAACAAATGGGAAAATATGAAACACAAACAAAACATGTATCTATCGATTATATATAGTGTTAAACCTAAAACATCATTTCCATATATTGCTACCTCCGAGGACAAAACTGTCTGTCCTTAAATAATACTTAGGCCCTTTTTATTTTGATACATTAATTTCGGAGCTAATATTTAGTAGCTAATTGTGGTTAATAATAAAATTGACGATCGTAATTAACTTGTTTAAGTCTTAAATAAGTTAATTACAATTGCCAATTTTATTATTAACCACAATTAACTACTAAATACTACCTCCAAAATTAATGTATCAAAATGAAAAGAGCCTATTTAAGTGGGACGGATGGAGTATTCAATCCCTCCCACTTAAAAAAAATATTATATTCGTTTCATTACAAAAGTAAATAAATAATAATAATTAAAAAAAATATTACACTCATTAATAAATTATTAATTTATCTTATTATTTTTTGGGACTAAAAGAAAGGAGACAATTTAAGAGGAGAAAAAATCTTAAATACCCCATTTTGCTATGACACATCTACAAAATACCCCTTCTTATCAAAAACTCCAAAAAATGCCCCATAGTACAAAAAATCTGACACATTGATTGAAATTTTCGAATTTTTGCTGAAAAAGTTGTATTATTCAACGTTTGAATTTTGAAAAAAGAGAGAATATATTCTCTCACTCGGTGACGACCACAAATTCCGAAGTTTTTTTCTGAAAAGCTGGGAAGTCGGCACCGCCACGGTGCCGACCGTGTCAGGCCCGGTGCCGACCGGCGGTCCGTGCGGTGCCGACCGGTTCACGTTTTTTTTTTTTGATTTTTTTCCTCTATTTAAACCCTAACCCTATCCCCATCTCATTCATCCCCTTTCATTTTCACCCTTTTTAACGCACGAAATTCTCTCCTCCGTCGGGACCTCAATTCACCAAGTGAAGTCGGCATCGAAATTTCTTCTAAATGGCTGAGGTAAACATGTTGTTCTCCATTTATAGTTTAATAATTTTCATTGTTTGTTTATCATATTTCACAATATTTATCTCAAAAGTTTCGAATTGAACATGTTGTTCTCCATTTAAGTTTCGAATTTATCTCTATCTATATTTATGTTGCTTTGGAATGAACATGATGAGTATATGTTGCTATTTTTTGCTAGAACAATTGTATATGTTGCTTTGGAAATTAAGATTGAGGATATGTTGTTTTGGAATTGAACATTAGGTTGATTTTTGATTATTTTGTAATTTAAGATTGAATTTATGTTTTTTTGGAATTGAACATTAGATTGATTTTGTATATTTTGTAATGTATTTGTGCAGGTTGAATTTATTAGACCCGCTTTACGTAATGTGACTTGTAAGATTAATTTATGCACTAAGGTTACCACAATAGAGACAATTAGTGACACATTGTATACAATAGGGGGTGATAATTTGGTTACTAGTTTTCTGAATGGGCCATTTGGAAATTTGTTAATGTGGAAAAAAAATGGACCTAGTGCCTCGCAGCCATTACTGCAACTATTAAGTTACCAAATTAGGAGTCACGACCCAAAAGCTTTATGGTTCCATATTGGTGGGCAGACTATTTCTTTAGGGGTGGGCGAGTTTGCACTAGTGACCGGTTTGACATTTGGACCCACTCAGTTTGATCCATGTGCTGATCACGATCCTTCAGATTCGTCGGTGTATAGGTTGTTCTGTGGTGGTCAATCTTTGACAGCGAAGCAGTTATTAAACAAATTTAAGGCTGGTTTAGTTCACGCAAATAATCATGAATTGTATTTGAGAGTGGCGAATATATTAGCCATGTGGAGCTTTGTGTTAGGGTTTAGTGAAAAACGTAAGATCGAGAATTGGGTATTTGTTTTGGTAGATAATTGGACTCGTTGGAACCATTTTCCGTGGGGAGCATATGCGTATAAGTCTTTATCATACTATTTAGATCAGGCTCACACGAGGGTTGAAGCAAAAGGGAGTCTTCATTTGGGCGGTCCTATTTGGATTTTGCAGGTATAATTTTAATTTTTATGTATTTAGTAAATATGTAAATTTGATGAGTTATAATTCAAATTAATATTTTTTAGGTTTGGGCGTACGAGGCTATTCCGGAGTTGGGTGGTAGCTGTGCCATTTTAGAGAATCCAGCTCTATTTCCCCGATTTATGAAGTGGAAGTTTACCAAGCCAGCTACGATTGATTGGCAAGGATTCTTTGCTCGCGATGAGGTATTGCTTTCATCTAAATTACTTATTTGTAAACTAACAATTTTTGTAACTGTATTTTGTTTTTTTGTAGTTTCAAGTTTTTAGCAACCTAATCCCATTTCCGTATGAGCAAGAGCTTTTCTACTACACTTCTTCTCAGTCGGAGGAGTCCCTAAGTGTTAACTTCCGACTGCCAGAAAATCCATTACGTCCTATTGGACAGAGAGGTGATCGTCGATCACAGAGCATTTCTGTTGAAACATTCCGACTGCCAGAAAATCCATAACAATGACTTGTCTTAACAAATTGCTGTTGAAAGCTAACCTGGACACACCAAGTGCAACAAAGCAATGTCGGAATGTTCCGTCTGGTGCGATATCCAGATCTGTGATTGTGCCTGGATTGTACTGCCGAAGCACCTCGAGATATCTGGGCAAGAGCTTATAAGAATCGGCAATGCTGCCATACATCAGGGAAATGGCTGCATTTCTGGCTCGCAATGCAACGGCATAACTCGACCGAATTCCAAAAGTTCGTTGCAGTTCGGCCATTATTGCTCTTGGTTTGATGATTTGACCCTGGCGACGCATCATTCGAGCAAAATACGCAGCTACTACTTTTGAACGAATATTTCTGGATCCGATTCCCGCAAGATTAAACATACAATTATGATTTGGTTGAAAGTGGCGGATAATCCAGCAACCGTCCCTGCACCTCGCACGTATGGTAAACGAACAATTCTGACTTCGTTTGCAAATGTAATCGACTCGGATGCTATCAGACTTCTTTACTTTAAACTCTTGACGATGCTCCATATGCCACAAACCAACAGCAATTAGCAAATCATCTTTCTTCCAGAACATGGCACCCAAACTCAATTCCTGATCAAGTATGGATGCCACATCTCTCACAACAGGTGCCTCACTCGTATCCACTGGCATAATTGGTACTAGCCAATTATTCATATCACCTTGAATTGGACAACCTTCTAAAAGAGAGTTAGTGGGCAAAAGATTTGAAATAAAAGCACTCATACCTCCCGCTGATCTGATCCATGCAGAAAATTCAGCAACTGTGCAACCCATTAAGAAATTTTCACCTTCATTATCAGAATCAGATCCGGAAGAATCTGAATCTAGATCGGCCTCCTCATCCTCCTCAACATCATTTTGATCTTCAGGAATTTCTTCCTCCTCCCGAACATCATTTTGATCTTCAGGGAGCTCATCATTCAAGTCAGGAATTTGTGAACCCCGACTACCACCTTCAGAACCAATTTCAAAATGCATAGAAGATGTAAATCTTTGAAGTTCTGACTCACTTGGACTGTAACGAGCATATGGTGAAGGACTGACTGAGGATACGAAGGGGATGTAGGGGGATGGCTCCCGCCGAGAAGTCCCAGCACCAGTGTTGATTGTGGGATTCATAACAATATAAATATCGGGCTCCGAGTAAAAACTGAGGAGTCGTTGTAGATCCGCATTCTCTGTCAGCAATGATGCTCCATTTCTTCCGCTTTGAGTTTGAGAAGTATAATACATATTATACTCACCTCCAACACCTTCTGCATCAAGAATCGTCTGGATGGTGCTTCTCAATGCAGCTATTGATATATTGGCCGTTGAAAGGTAAATCAATCTTTCTTGGCCACCAATATAGTGCCACGAATTATCAAAATGACCATTATAGTGCAAAAACATGTTGCACCAATTCGCCATTTGAATTGCTTGAAAATGGGTTGGAAGGGGTAGAGAGAGAAGATGAATGGCAAAATGATGATAGAGTTTTTTTTTGTTTCTGCGGTGTATGAAAATAGGCTTGAATGTGAGTATATAAAGGCACAAATTATGTCTTTATTCTATTGAATGCTTTCAAAGGCTGCAAAAATAAATTGAGTGAATTGATGAGTGCAGTAAGGAAACATCAATTTTGCGTACGATTTCACTGTATTTTTCAACATGTGAATTCAGTCTTCACGAGCATTCATTGTAATTTTAAAACAATTGAATTCATTGTTCATTGATTCAGTCAAAAAGAAGGCTATAGCATGCCTGCAAACAGTACATTGATGGTAACAAATCATGCAGCACAACTTTATCACATGAGAAAACCCTAAATTATTGTTGAAAAATATATGATTCATTGCAAAAAAACAAAAAAAAAAAAGGAATTGAAAAAAAAAAATTAAATAAAGGTGTGTGCCGACCGGTTCAGATCGGTCATCACCGCCTTTAGACCGGTCGGCATCACCACGAACCGGTCATCACCGCCTTTTCAAAAAAAAAAAAAAAAAGGTCTAAAAATTCGAACCGGTCATCATCGCAAGCCGACCGGTCGGCAACATGCTGAACCGGTCGGCATCAAAATTTAAAAAAAAAAAAAGTTTGGTCGGCATTGACCGGTTCGGACCGGTCATCACCGGTGCCAACCGGTCGGCACCCAAGAAAACCGGTCATGACCATATTTTTTTTTTATTTCTTTATTAAAACACATTCAAATGATATCAAAATATCATTTTGGGTAATTACAACCCCATCATCAACAAATTATTGTTTTGATTACCATTTTTAAACACAAAAAGTTGTCAGAATTGTACTTTGGGGCATTTCTTGAATGAGTTTATAAAGTGGGGCATTTTCAATAGATGTTTTATAAAAAAGGGCATTTTCAAACATTCCCACATTTTAAGAGAGGGGGATGGAATACTTTGTAGTAGTATTATCTATCCAGAACCTGACTCGAAAGATGAATTATCAAAAATTCAGAATTTGAAAAATCCTTAAATTTTTAATCTTGATATTGAAGTCATGAATTGAAATTTAATAATCTTTTGGGTTCTCGGAAACATTTGTGCTCTTTTAGATCCTAAAATGATAATTAAACTAAATTTCATATCCTAATTTAATAATAGTACTCCTTTTGTAAGTTACTTATATATATTTGTTTGCTAAGTTAAGTATTTGACAAAACCAATATGGTTTTCTAAAATTGTAAATGAGAAAAGTCAACATTATTGACAAATGACATTAAATTAACTCGATACAAGATTAGAAATATTAATTATTTATTAACGGATGACATTTTTATCATACAGAAATTCATTACGATATATTTTTTAAAAATTAGGAGCTTACTTAATTTTCTTTTTGTAAACTTATCACAAACTTTTTCGTAATATAGTATTTTCTTTAAAAATATGAAAGGAAAATATTTTTTAAAACTAATTTAGCCCTCATTAAATGTCCACAAATTGCACATTTGGGTGGGTGTAGATTTTTAATATGGTTAGGTATAGATAAATGTTTGGTCGTGATTTTCCCATAAGCCGATTGTATCCATTTCCTCCCCATTTAAATTATGGGCTCCATCAAAATTTACTTCTCCTTATTTTTTTTATATAAATATTCATTGTTAAAGTATTGTTTTAGAAGATAATTAAGATCTTATACTATTTAAAACAACATATTATTCCCCTATCTACTGTGGCAGCACGAATTAAGATTGATGTATCAATGTCATGTAAAAGATAAAGTAAATTAAAAATAAATAATATATCCTATCATTCTATATAATATTGCCAAACTCCTACCCACAATAGGTATGGAAAGAATTTATATTCTTTTTTTAATAAGTTTATGTATTGCTATTGTAATGCCTAGCTACGGTGAGGCACCATATGATAATAATGTTATGCAAACTAGGTAATCAATATTCTCCATGTGTCGTTAAATGTGTATTCGTTATATATATTTTTTTTTGCATATTTTCATGCTTAATTTTTTTTGTCCACAATTTAATAAATTTAAAGATGTATAAGAGTTGTAGGATCTAAAGATGATGAATGAAATTTTTTTTTTTTTTTATCATAATCGATAAAATGTATTCTCTTGGATCCTCCCTTCCGATTATATGGTCATATTTGATCTTGTTTGTTTGTCAAAAAATATTTGAAAAAATAATATATTAAAACAAACTTCCAATATTACATTTATGTAAATGAATTAATTTAACCTCTCTTTTTCGTCAGGTTACATTTAATATTCTCATTTACTAAAATTATGAAGGGTGTATTTGTAGAGTATTTGGAAAAAAACATTAAATACGAAAATTAAACTATATAATTAAAATACTCTAAAATAATAACATGGATCATATAAATATAACAGTGAGAGTAATTTATCTTTTTTAGAAAACACAAAAGGGAGTTAATGAAAGCAGTTAGATCGAAGATTATCAAGGAAATCCTTATATCAAAATTTCAATCATAATAAATGAGATGCGTTTATTATAATTTGAAAAGATTGCTAATTTGCATCGTGTTACTTTATCAATGGTCCAATTTAACCAAATCAAATTTGTGCTTAATTCGTTTAAAATCAAGATTTTCTGGTGCTGACTCATTAAAGACTATATAATTTCAACTAAGTTTGCAATTAATTAAAAGGATGTCTAAACTATAGTTTGGTCTATCCATTAACTCTAAACAAAAAAAATACATTCAAATCCCAAATACTATGATTTTTTCACACATTAGCACAATCCAATAAAAACTCAATAAGATAAGGGGAAAATTTTGTGAGACGGATCTAAATGTTTGGCCCGCTTGATCTAAAAAATCATAAATAATCGATGGAAAACGTAAAGAAAGAAGAAGAAAAAATATGGAGGATTTTTTAGAGTTTTATTTCTTATAAACAAATGTTACAAATTCTATGAAAAACTGAATTAAATTACTCTAAACAATGAAAACTACTACCCCTATTTATAAGAAAACTAAGATAGATAAATAAAGAAAATAAAATAATTTAGGATATCTATATCTTCCAAATTAGATTAGATTTCTATCCAAATCAGATAAGGAAAAAAATCTCTTTAGATCAAGGAGTAAATCTTCAACATTCTCCCCCTTACTCCTTGAGTGGTTTGAGGTCTCTAACTCCAAGCAAATATCGCATCACTGCCAACCTCGGTGCTGGTAAAGCCTTTGTTAGTGCGTCGGCTTTTTGCTCATTGGTTCGAACAAATTCCACCATGATTGATCTACTACAACACATTCTTAAATGAAGTGATACTTCGTGTCGATGTTCTTGCTTCGACCATGGAAGACTAGATTCTTCATTAGTACGAGTGCGGACTTGTTGTCGACAAAGAGCTTCAATGTCTTCGATCTCGAACCAGTCAGTTCGAACAATAGTGCTTTCAACCACAACACTTGACATGTTGCCACTGTTGCTAACATGAACTCTGCTTCGCACATTGAAAGTGCAATTGTCTTCTGCTTCTGCGAGTTCCACAGTACAAGACAGTCATTGATGTGAAATATCATGCCTCATGTGCTTTTTCGGTCATCTATGTCACCTGCAATATCACTGTCAGAATAACCCACTATCTCTTCATCAGCTCCTTCTCCTATTTGAACACTAGTTCGAAGTGCATAGTGCCTCGAAAGTATCGTAGCACTTGCTTCACTGTCATGTGATGCATCTCTGTAGGCCTCTCCATAAATCTGCAGGCAACTCCAACTGCATAGAAAATATCTGGCCTCATGTGAAGAAGATAGTGTAAACAGCCGATGACTCTTCAATATTCTATCTCATCGAATGGCTGTCCTTCGAGATCTTTGTGGAGTTGAGCCCTCGGCTTCATTGGTATTCTGGTAGAGTTACAATCAAGCATCCCAAATTGGGTTAGTAACTTTTTTGCATAAGTTGTCGCTTGATCGAAATACCTCCCTCGATCTAAGTCACCTCGATTCCAAGGTAGTAAGATAGCAATTAGAGATCACTCGTCTCAAACTCCCCCATCATCTGCTTCTTGAAGATTTCGACTGTCTTCGGATCTTCACCTGTCATAATTAAATCATCCACATAAACACCAACTATCAATCTCGAGACAGTGCTATCTCTTGTGTACACTGCTTGCTCTTGTGTACATCTTGTGAAATCTATTTGTTTCAGGCTTCGATCTAGCTTCAGATTCCAAGCTCGAGGCGCTTGTCGAAGGCCATGCAGTGCCTTCTTTAACTTCAACACCATGTGCTCCTTCCTTGTGACCTTGAACCCCTCCAGTTGAGTCATGTACATGTAGGGTTTTACGTGAACCGAATCACCAAAACCAAAATGAACCGGATCGATTTATGGTTATTGCGCATTATTAAATACATAATAAATCCTAGCATGCTCCTATGAATTTAATGCGATATTGTGGATTAGAGAATTATCGTAATTCCGTCGTCTCTGTACCGATCTTTTGCGTTTGAATTCCAAACTTCAATTCAACCACGAATTCGATTTTGTCTGCGGAAACAGAAATTAGAATACTAATTTCTAGAGAAAATCGAAAAATAAAGAGAGAAGAAGAAGAGAAAATCTTGTTCTCCAGATCAGATCTTCAGATCTGTATCCCGGTGCTGATCAGATCTACTACTGGTGAGGACTCCGTAGATCTGTGGCTTGAGCAGGACCAGAATTCGAAAATTCCCCTCCTTTCTTCTCATAATCGGTGCCTCCCTCTCTCTCTCCTAGGTTTAGTGTGTTTCAACTATTATGCAACTTATGAGAGAGAGATGTCTATTTATAGACCTAGGGTTGTAAACCCTAATGGGCTCCTGGGCTCAATTTAGCAAACTTATTGGGCCAGACCTGGGACCTAATGCAAATAATAAAGTGGGCCTATAAATTAATTAATTCTCATGTCCACAACCCAGGACATAATTAATTAATTAATATTAATTCTTTTTCACCACAGAATTAATACTGACCTACCCCTTTATTACCACGTTATGAGAACGGGCTGCATTAATTAAGAATCCCCACATTTAAGGTTACCAGACATCCATTAATTAATCGGAGCCTCTGACAAGCTCTAACTACAATTAATTAATATCTTATAATTCCTGAGTAGTACCACTCAAACCTTATCACTTGTGCCTGAACTTAATCAGCCTGCAGGACTTTGACACGATGAATGTTATTGAGCTCCTCAGGGAATGTCCCCATCCTATTACTCGGATATGGTTACCTAAACCCAGTCTCAGGCGATACTACACAAATTGCTGTTACCCAAGATGCGGATATACGAGCACGTTACTTAGGCTCTCCACCATGGCAAGTCAAAGCAACAGTCAACCCGTGCAAACCCCTGAACCTTTGTTAGGGTTTGGACTCAATCAATAAAACAAGATCTTGTATTCGCTGATGTCAAACAGATGAATACATCTCACTGCGGTCCATCAATACGCCACCTCTGCGTACCAGCATGTCAAGCAACCAAGACAGACTACTTATTCCGACAATGTTGCAGCCATCCGGACAGACGTATCCTCATACGTTGTCTCGGTTGTGATCAGGTTTATGTCTCACTAGGTCAAGTGATCATACTGTCTTCTGCGATCTACAACACGCCGTATGATCGTCCCTATCGGTGAGACAAGAGGATACCATTGTTCATACATGTAAGATTGTTAACAAATATGAGAAATAAACCGTTGTATACTCATTATAATAAATGCTTTCAGTATACAAAACCCATCAATCTCCCACTTATACTCAAAGCATAACTAAGCTATTACAGAGTATACAGTCCGTCTATCTAGTCTGCTGTCTCTTTAACCACTGTCAGTGGTTGGCATCCACCTCAGACCCAGCTCACGAATATGTCTTTCGTAAACTTTCAGCGGCAAGCTCTTTGTAAACGGATCAACAAGATTGTCAGCAGTGTCAATCTTCTTAATCAGCACATCGCCCCTCGATACGATTTCTCGTATGATATGGTACTTTCTCTCTATGTGTTTGCTTGCCTTGTGAGACCGCGGTTCCTATGAGTTTGCCACTGCACCAGAGTTATCACAATAAATTGTGATGCTCCTCGGCAAACTCGGAATCACGCTCAACTCTAAAAGGTAGTTCCGGAGCCACACCCCCTCTTTCGAGGCGTCGGAGGTGGCGACATATTCCGCCTCCATGGTGGAGTCAGCAATGCATTTCTGCTTTGAGCTCCTCAAAGATATAGCTCCACCTCCCAGGGTAAACACATATCCTAAGGTTGATTTCTTCTCATCCTGGTCTCCTTGGAAATCCGAGTCTGTATAACCCACAGGGCACAAATCCTCACTTTGATAAATTAGGCAGTAATTCCTAGTTCTCTTCAAATATATGAGGATGTGCTTTACAGCAGTCCAGTGCACCTGTCCAGGGTTAGACTGATATCTTGCTACCATGCCAACGGCATAACAGATATCTGGCCTGGTACACAACATCGCATACATGAGGCTACCCACAGCCGAAGCATATGGTATAAGACTCATCCCATCTTTCTCCCGCTGTGTCTGAGGACACTGCCCACTAGAAAGATGAACGCCATGTCTGAAAGGTAGCAAGCCTTTCTTGGCGAGTTGCATGCTGAACCGGGCTATCACAGTATCCACATAAGATGCCTGGGATAAGCTCAATATTCTTCTCTTACGATCTCGTAAGACCTTAATCCCAAGAATGTAGTCAGCTTCTCCCAGATCCTTCATTTGGAACTGTTCGGATAACCAAGCTTTGATTTCGGACATCACTCCCTCGTTGTTTCCAAATAGGAGTATGTCATCAACGTAAAGTGCAAGGAAGACCACGCTCCCACTGACACAAAGTCAGTAAACACAACTTTCGTTTTCCAACTGTGGAAATCCATAGGATTTAATCACATCATTGAAACGTAAGTTCCACGACCTGGAAGCTTGCTTAAGTCCATACAAGGACTTCCTAAGCTTCCAGATAAGATATTCTTCGCCCTTGCTTATGTAACCCTCGGGTTGCTGCATATAGATGTCCATACCTTCTTCAAGGTAACCGTTTAGAAAAGCGGTTTTGACATCCATCTGCCAGATCTCGAGGTCCATCTATGGCAAGGAGTATCCGGATGGATTTGAGCATGGCTACGGGTGAAAAGGTTTCGTCATAGTCAATGCCCTCTTTCTGACTATAACCCTTTGCCACCAGCCTGGCTTTAAAAGCCGTGATCTTTCCATCCGCCCCTTTCTTTCTCTTGTATACCCATTCGCACCCTATGGCCTTAAAGTCATCCGGCAAATCAGTTTTCTGGTATACATCCATAGCAGTTATGGATTCAATTTCAGAATCCATGGCGACACACCATTTGGCAACATCCTTGTCCTGCACTGCCTCTTCGTAAGTCAGTGGGTCAGAGTCCTCATGTCCGTCTTCCGGGCTCAAGTCAGAAGACTCACCCACGAACATGTACCTTTTCGGCTGAAAAATAACTCTCCCACTACGACAAGGCATCGGTGCCGTGTTAGTAGTAGGTGCAGTGACTTGTGGTCCTGCACCTTGCACTGAAGAACGTGTCTGTGGTGCTGTACCTCTCACAGGTGCACCCACATCTACATGTTTCCCTTCCCTTGGAATTGCATTCTCGTTCTCAATTTCTTGAAGAACGACATCACTCCTTGACTTGTGATTACTCACATACTCGTCCTCCAAGAATCTAGCGTTGGTGCTAACAACGACTCTTTGACTCTCAGGACAGTAAAAGTAACCACCTTTCGTTAGTCTGGGATACCCTATGAACAGCATTACTTTTGACCTGCTTTCTAACTTATCAGGTTCCTTCGACAGTACGTGTGTCGGACAACCCCACACTCTAAACTTGCACAAACTGAGTTTGCGACCAAGGAAGAGCTCAGAAGGCGTCTTAGGAACTGATTTAGAAGGCACCACATTAAGCACGTAAGCTGCTGTTTCCAATGCGTAGCCCCAAAACAAAATTGGTAAGTTTGCATAACTCATCATTGATCTTACCATCTCTAGAAGAGTCCTATTTCTTCTTTCAGCTACACCGTTTTGCTGGGGAGTACCCGGTGCAGTCCACTGGGATGTAATCCCATTTTCTGACAAATACTGCAGGAACTCGTTACCGAGGTATTCGCCACTGCGGTCAGATCGCAGTGACTTGATAGTTTTCCCGACCTTCTTTTCTACTTCAGCCTTAAACTCTTTGAATTTCTCAAAGCATTCAGACTTGTAGCGAAGCAGGTAAACATATCCATACCTTGAGTAATCGTCAATGAAAGTGACGAAGTACTCGTACCCTCCACGAGCCTGCGTGGACATCGGTCCACATAAGTCAGAATAGATTAATTCCAACACTTCCTCTGCTCGAGACTGACTAGCCTTGAAAGGCCTAGTTGACATTTTGCCCTCGATGCAGGATTCAAAGACTTGATAAGGTACAGCCCGGACTAAGTCCAATGTACCGTCATCTGCAAGTCTCTGAATCCGCTTCAAGCTGATGTGACCCAGTCTCAAGTTCCAGAGATATGTAAGATCCTCATCAGAAGAAGAAAGTTTTCTCTTTCTAGGATTATCAATTACGGATGAATTACATGCAATATAAAGGATATGTTTGATTGAAGTAACATAGAGATTGTAAATCAACATCCCATAATGGATAACATTGTTACTACCAATGATAAAATCATAAATAACAAATATCCATAAAAGTTGATAAAATTTGTCCTGCCGATAAACCACGGCCCACAAATAAACTCTCAAATGTACTTAATTCATCAAAACAGAAAGAAAAGAAAACTCCATGAAGCTTCATCCTAAGAAGTTGCCTTCATCCAGTTTGGTATCTTCTTGCCATTACTCACCAGCCTTGTCGGCACGGTCCCCTGCAAAGTATAACAACATGATCAACAAGTCAGTGCTTACAGCTCTAGGAGAGCAACAACGGACTCTAATCATGCTTACAGTTATACATGCAAAATGGCATACCTTGTCTAGCTTTGTTGGCTTGACAATCTTTCCTCCAGTGTCCTTTCTTACCACACCCGAAGCACCTGTCCCTTTCAGTCGCCACTTTAGGCTTTTTCCCAGCCCCACCATCCTTCACAGGTGTATTCTTGGCCCACTTCTTAATTCCTTTCTTCCGCTTCATACTTTTTGGTACAGCAGAAAGATTACCAGAAGTGGCCAAGGCAACCTTCTGAGGGTTCATGACCGATTCCGCTGCCATCAAGTCATTGAGCAACTCGTTAAGAGTATACTCTTTCTTGTTCATGACAACATTCAGCCTAAAACTCTCAAAGGACTTGGGTAGAGAGTTCAGTATGATATCGACCTTAGCCTCGGCGTCGATACCTCCACCATGCACAATTAGCTCATCCATGAGGTGAGTCATGGTAACTACGTGCTCTCTCACTGAGGTGCCATCAGTCATTTTCTTACTCCCGATTTCTCTCATGAGATTGAACCTGACGGCTCTATCAGTTTCCCATAGGTCGCCTCCAGACTCGTTGTTGGGAAATTGTTGGGAATTTGGCTAAGTTTCCCTTCCCCAGTAGCTAATTGTATAGATTATAGTTTTGGTGGATCAAAACCAAAGTCCTACCAGCGTCAGTTTGTCTCTAGAATAGCTCTAGTCTCAAATGTAAAGTCCTGTTTAGGTCTTTTGAGTTGTAAGTCGCAGCTGATCAAGACTCATGCTGGCTACTGTTCACCAGCATGAGATGTGCTTACCAGTTGAGAGAAGTCTCACCAGCAAGCGACTGACAAGACTCATGCTGACACTGTTCATCAGCATGAGTAGAGCTAATGACTGGCTACTGTTCATCAGCAGTGAAGTCACCAGTCATGGGAGATTCCAAGAGATAACATCCAGACATATTGGTAGACTTAGATTGTGCCAGCGAAAGTCACCAGCAGAGACTTGCCAGCACAAAGATCACCAGCATGTTCTACCAGTCGGATGTTACCAGCAGAATTCAAGATTCGCTCTCCCAGAGTCTTAGAGACAAAAAGAAGATTCGTCTGAGGAATAAACTGACAAAGTATGACTTTAAGGAGGATACCTTAAAGTCTATCAGTTACAAGACACCAGTTGCGATTCCTCGTACTGACGAATAGAGCCGTTCTGACATAAAGAGATCAATGTCAGATAAAGCGGTCCAAGGTATGGTTCCTTCCGAAAAAGCATACCTACCGCCGACAGAAGGACATCCGAGGTCTGACACCTTTCTGGATGAGTCCAAACGGCTAGGAGATTTGAATGGGATCCCGCGTCTATAAATAGGTCGGAACCACCAACATTTAAAGCAGGGTTGGCTTCCAAACATTCAAGATCATTCTCTCCTTCTGAAAGTTCTTACGCGCGAACAAGCCAGCAGAACACTTTCGAGGCTTTTCTTAAAGCTTTCCGTGTGTTGATTTATTCAAACACGAGACTTCAAGCTTCCAGCTTGTAAGTTACAGATCTCATTGGTGCTCTTTCTCTTCCGAGAAAGTTCACAGCAGCTCTTGTGCCAGTCAGCACCTGAGTTATTACGGGCTTTTGCCGTATTGAGAAGATACGTTCTTGGGAGAACTAAAACACCCAGTCAGCAGTGGAGGTTGAAGTGACGTGCTCGCACTCCACCATCTGACAAGAGTTGAAGAGGAAACAGGACCGGGAGCGGTTGATCTAGTGAACTGGTGGACGAGGCATTCACCAGCTAGAGATAGATCGTAGGACACCTGTGACCGATTACTCTACGTTCTTGGGAGAACTGAACACCCAGTCAGCTGTGGAGGTTGAAGTGACGTGCTCGCACTCCACCAGCTGAGAGAGTTGAAGACGGAATCAAGGCCGGGAGCGGTTGATCTAGTGAACTGGTGGACGAGGCATTCACCAGCTAGAGATAGACCGTAGGACACTTGTTCCTGATTACTCTTAGTGAATTTCCAGTGCTACGACTGGAGAGTGGACGTAGATCAGTTGATCGAACCACTATAAAAATCCTCTTGTCTTTATCAGCTTTCTGCATTTCATACTGATTTGAAACCCAGCACCCAAGTGCTGGTGTATATCTGAAAACTGATATAACTGTGCAAACAAGGCCTAAAATATTCTAAGTCTTGAGCTACCAGCTGACGAGCCAGTTGCCAGTCAGCTGAGTACGCAGAGTGCAAGTTGACTTACCAGCTGACAAGGTCCCAGTCAGCTGAGTAACCAGCAGAGCGCAAGAAACGAATTAACACAGTTTCCGCTGCCAAGTTATACCCTGATAATCCGGGACCATCACTCGTCATGATGTCATAGGCATCCCTATGGTGCTGATGTTGCTGCTGTAAGACTTTCGACATAGTGGTCATCATGTAGCACTTGACTACATTGTTTGATTTCTCCCACTTGTTATAAAAGTCTATATCCATTTGACTGGATTCAGCAGTTGGCACTTCGGGACGAAGTACTTGCAGAACAAACATATGATCTTCTGCAATCAAGAGGTACTCGAGATTGCGCTTCCATTCCAGGAAGTTTGGACCAGTTAGAGTGTTTTGTGCGAGAATATTGATGACATTAGACATAAACATATCTGAAATAATAAAGAATCTTAAATAAGAACATACATGTAGAACTTCGAAAACAAATGCATTGAAAACCTTTTAATAAATCAAATACAAATGTTTTCCACTAATTGCCCAAGAGTTCCACCGCAAGCTACACTCGTAGACGTTTACGATGTCACCCTCAACCAGAACTGCGGGTTTAAAGCCCCAATCCATTTAATTTCACTACCATGTCAGGAAGCTTTTGACACTAGAAATTAATAATTAGTGAAAACCTTAGACCAAGCCATCTCTCAAGAACAGGGATGCAATTTTTGCATTATATTATAAGATGCTTCTAAGCAATTAACCACAAATTTAACTCCGGCCAAAAGAGACAGTTTAGCATGGCACGTAACCATACCGCACAGCCCTTAAAGCTTTTGTTATCTATAATTTAAATCAATCCTAGAATACTTGTGAAAGATATCTACGCAAGCTACACTCGTAGACGTTTACGCAAAACCCTCCCACTAATCACATGATTTAAATTGTTTGTCTAGAAATCCCAACAACCGTACCCATGCACCTCTAGGAACTAGCAAGCTACACTCGTAGACGTTTACTAGAACGAGATATACACTTACAGCCTAGGACCGCTTTGTGGAGGTCTATTGATTTTAATTAAAAAATCTGCTTAGTATTTTTCTTTTAAAAGGTTTTTTTATGCGCACACATAAAAGCGATAAATCATGTTTTTCCTATTATCTACACATGATTAATTGCGCACATAAATAAATCACATATCATACGAGGACAATTAAGGCAAACAAAAATTCCTCGTGGCCCCAAAAATAGAAAAAATAAATTCTATCTATTACAATTTGAATTTGAATTTAATTTGGATAATCCAAATCTTTTCAAATCTTCCCAAATCTTCAAGGGCCTTCAAATCTTTATTCACCAAATCTTTTGGGATTTAGGTCTTTGTGATCTGATGATTTGCCCTAACCCTAATGCAAACCCTAGGGTTTGCACAGGATTGTACAAACCACCAAAACACGAGCCACCGCGACAGGGACAGCAGCATACAACGACAGCCACCGCCGTCGGCGCGCCCAGCGTCGCCGCGCGCGCGCGCACCGCATACCCGCGGCTCGTCCGCTCGCGCCCTGCGCCGCACGCTCGCCACCGCATCTAGCCACCCGCCGCCCACAATGCATGCCCTCGCGTATCGTCGCCCGCGCCGCCGCGGCTCAGTGCCGCTGCCGTGCACCGCCCTCCGTTGGCTCCGTCTTCGTTCTTCGTCCTCGACCCGTCCAAATAAATTTGAAAAATTACAGAACAACTATTCTATTACAATTTTCAAATCTACACTAACCACGGATTTTCTCGTGATTTTACAAAATTAATTCAGCCCTACACGGATAAACCACCGCGGGCTGAATTATACGGGTTGCCACGAAGAACAAAAATCAACATCCACAAAACAGTAAATCCATACATGCATATTGAATTCAATTATGCACAAAAGAGCCATAAATCATAAATCTGGCTCTGATACCAATTGTAGGGTTTTACGTGAACCAAATCACCAAAACCAAAATGAACCGGATTGATTTATGGTTATTGCGCATAATTAAATACATAATAAATCCTAGCATGCTCCTGTGAATTTAATGCGATATCGTGGATTAGAGAATTATCGCAATTCCGTCGTCTCTATACAGATCTTTTGCATTTGAATTCCAAACTTCAATTCAACCACGCAATTCGATTTTATCTGCGGAAACAGAAATTAGAATACTAATTTCTAGAGAAAATCGAAAAATAAAGAGAGAAGAAGAAGAGAAAATCTTGTTCTCCAGATCAGATCTTCAGATCTATATCCCGGTGCTGATCAGATCTACTACTGGTGAGGACTCCGTAGATCTGTGGCTTGAGCAGGACAAGAATTCGAAAATTCTCCTCATTTCTTCTCATAATCGGCGCCTCCCTCTCTCTCTCCTAGGTTTAGTGTGTTTCAACTATTATGCAACTTATGAGAGAGAGCTGTCTATTTATAGACCTAGGGTTGTAAACCCTAATGGGCTCCTGGGCTCAATTCAGCACACTTATTGGGCCAGACCTGGGACCTAATGCAAATAATAAAGTGGGCCTATAAATTAATTAATTCTCATGTCCACAACCCAGGACATAATTAATTAATTAATATTAATTCTTTTTCACCACATAATTAATACTGACCTACCCCTTTATTACCACGTTATGAGAACGGGCTGCATTAATTGAGAACGGAGCCTCTGACAAGCTCTAACTACAATTAATTAATATCTTATAATTCCTGAGTAGTACCACTCAAACCTTATCACTTGTGCCTGAACTTAATCAGCCTGCAGGACTTTGACACGATGAATGTTATTGAGCTCCTCAGTGAATGTCCCCATCCTATTACTCGGATATGGTTACCTAAACCCAGTCTCAGGCGGTACTACACGAATTTTTGTTACCCAAGATGTGGATATACGAGCACGTTACTTAGGCTCTCCACCATGGCAAGTCAAAGCAACAGTCAACCCGTGCAAACCCTTGAACCTTCGTTAGGGTTTGGACTCAATCAATATAACGAGATCTTGTATTCGCTGATGTCAGACAGACGAATACATCTCACTGCGGTCCATCAATACGCCACCTCTGAGTACCAGCATGTCAAGCAACCAAGACAGACTACTTATTCCGACAATATCGCAGCCATCCGGACAGACGTATCCTCATACGCTGTCTCAGTTGTGATTAGGTTTATGTATCACTAGGTCAAGTGATCATACTGTCTTCTGCGATCTACAACACGCCGTATGATCGTCCCTATCGGTGAGACAAGAGGATACCATTGTTCATACATGTAAGATTGTTAACAGATAGGAGAAATATATCGTTGTATACTCATTATAATAAATGCTTTCAGTATACAAAACCCATCAGTACACCTCTTCGAGCTCCCTATTTAGAAAGGTTGACTTGACATCAAGATGGTGTATTTGTCATCCTTGATTAGTCGTCAAAGCTAGGACGACTCAAATTGTATCCATTCAAGCAACCGGTGCGAAAACTTCATCGAAGTCAATGCCTTGTCGTTGCACATAGCCCTTCGCCACCAAGCGAGCCTTGTGCTGGATTACTTCTCCACATGAGTTCTTTTTCAACTTGAATACCCTTTTTAGTTCAATCTCCTTGTGTCCGACAGGTAGTGGCACGAGCGACCAAGTCTCATTCTTTTCAATGGCGTTAATTTTTTTATCATTGTCTCTTCTCATTCTAGATGTCTGATTGCTTCATTGAAGCAACATGGTTCCTCTATCTCTACTAATAAGGCTTCCTCGAAGTTCTCACTAAGATCAACTCGAGGAGCATTCACCATGATTTCACTCAAATTTCTAAATCAAATTGGCACTTCATCACTCTCAAAGTGTTCTCCTAACCACGGTGTTGGTAGACCATTACTTTGATCTTCTCTTTCAGCAATTAGCTCAAACTACGGAGTAATTGAGACAGTCTTCTCGAGTTCATCCATAGCAATGTGCTCCCCTATTGAACCTCTCTTGAACTGGGTTGTTCGAAATCCAACTTACCCGTAATCACCTCCTCGAGCACTTTGCATGACTAGCCACCATCTTCAAAATAGACAATTTTGTTAACTCCTTCATCCAGCTCGAAGAACTTCTTCATATTTCCAGTCATGTGATTATTGGCTTCATTGTCTAAAAACCAAATATCATCAAGTTTCTCGAGCTGTTTTGGCTTCTCTTCTGAAACTTCCATAAGTAGAGCTTGCTCGATATTATCAGTGTAGGCGATGTGAGCTTCTTCGTTCTTTCTTATTGCTCGATATTATGTCGAGTAGTGTCCCATCTCATTGAAATTATAACACCGAATGCGACTTTTATCTCAAGGATCTCCTCAACCACCTCTCTCTCGACCTCGGTCTTGAGTTTTATCTTCACGATTGCGGTTGCCACCCTCCGTGGGAACCCTTTTTGACTGAGAAGATGACGACTCCCTATCGTCTTTTCTGGATCGTGCTTCCCACTTTGCCTGAGGGAGAAGAACTTGATCTTCTTTCCTCCCTACATCCACACTCTTCATACGCGTGCATTCCTCAAAAGCTTTGAGCCTTCCAACCGCATCCTCGAAGGCGAGCTCTTCGAGATTGAAGAATCGTTCGATGCCAACCACCACACTAATGAACTTTTCTGGTATTTTGTCGAACCAATTCTTCACTAGCGTCGAATCACTGTGGGTTCCTCCAAGGCTCAAGTACGCCACAAACATTGTAGTGAGTCAACCTACATATTGATCGAGCGACTCACTGTCATTCGTATACATCGAATCGAACCCACTCTTCAATATTTGTAACCTTGCGTTCTTCACTCGATCTTCCCCCTATGAATCTTGTCTTAAGACAATCCCAAAAAAATTTCGTTGTCTTCTTTTTATCAACCAGCATGCGAAGATCTTCTGAAAGTGTCTGCAAGAGGTGCGATCTTACCTTCTTATCGAGCTAGGCGTCCACTAGTGCGCCCTCAACTGGTTCGACTGCTACCCAAACTCTTTAATCTTCCATCATGGCCTGCACATGAATCACCCAACTAGTGTAATTCGTGCGTGTCAATTACGGGTACACGAGTGAACCGCTTGACTGTTGTGCCCACGCCGCATCTTCTGCTACCAAAGTCATGTTTTCCCAATGAATTTGGCATTCAACCTTGACCCTTTTGATCCAAAAAATCATAAACAATTGATGGAAAATACGAAGAAAGAAGAAGAAAAAATATGTAGAAATTTTTAGAGTTTAATTTCTTGTAAACAACTGTTTCAAACTCTATGAAAAAATGAAATAAATTACTTGAAACAATGAAAACTACTACCTCTATTTAAAGAAAACTATGATAGATAAACAAAAAAATAAGATAATTTAAGATATATCTATATCTTCCTAATTAGATTAGATTTCTATCCAAATTAGATAAGGAAACAAATCTCATTAGATCAAGGAGTAAATCTTCAACACTAAATCTATCCATATATTTTACAAAGATCTTTAAGCAAATGATATATTTAATCTTTATTTAATAAATGATATATTGGTCCCAATATAATGCACAGTGGAAATATTAAGAAGGTATTGTACTTATCCAAACTGGTCATTCTGCACTAGTTTGATTTGTCAAGCTTAGGTCTTAAAGTCACTGTAGTCATTAGTCAGTTTCAATGTATACTTCAACACTTAGTGTTGAGTTTTAAAGAAGATGTGAAAACAGATAAGAAAGTTGTAAACGGATAGTGGTTTGGACACAAAAGTCCTACGTCCACTCTTCATACAAGGTCTGGAAATCCATTGAGTGTTGGATTACAAGGTGCTCCCACGATCTATCATTAGCTGATAAATGTCTTGTCTGTCAGTCCACTAGTTCACTCGCCCGGTCCTCTGTTCATCATTCACTTCTCAGCTTATTGGAGTATGGGTAGATCACAAAGCCTCCTAGCCAGAATTGAGGTTTTTATAATTCTCCCCAAAACTGACTGTCTTGCGGCTAGACACCGTAAGAGTCAAAGTACAGAGTGTACTTGACTGTTGTGTACTTTGTAGAAGAGAAAGAACATCAAGATGAACTTAAGAACATGAAGTTCAAAGTCTCATGTTCACGAAGGTGACACACGGTAAGCTTGTAGAAAAGCCTCTAACTTTGAATTTGTAGGAATTTCGGCAGAGTTTTGGCTCACGTGATAATAAAGTGTTAGGTGCTTGAATCTCTTGAAGTCTTCGGCTATTTATAGTTGGATTCTGATATTTGAATCTTGGAGCCGTTTAGAGACCGATTGGATGTTGTCCAATCCGGTGCTTCTATTCTCTGTCTCGAGCAGACGCTTTTCCGGGAAACCTGGACCTGCTCCCGCTTTTTTGGACTTTAACTGTGACCGTTCACCTTTGCGTTAGAACGGATACATTGATCGGTTCAGACTTTAAGGAATCTTTAATTCTTATGTTTGAACTTGTCAGTATCATTTCTCATATGATTCTTCTTATCTCTATGCGCGGGGATTGAAACTAGAGATTCCATGATGATGTCGTTAGTCTGGCAAGTCCATGCTTGCCGACGTCACTAGTCTTAACGTTGATCCTCAGACTGATAAGTTTGATATTTGAGATTGGTGAGTTCTAGACTAGCAAGTTTGATATTTTTAGTCTATATTTAGTAAATGATGTAGTCTTCAATAAATGATTTATAATTTTTTTAATAATATAAATCTTATACAATTCATCTCATATAATTTTGTATGTGATCGTCTCTCATAAAACCATCTCTGAGATAAATAATCAACAAACATCGATATAAATTTGTTAACAAATTATGAGTTTAATCCAATCGTATATATAATTAACGTTGTCTATATTTGATCCAAAATTTGAAATTTAAGCATATATAAATAGAGTTGGATTTTGGAGCGTCCAATATTACTCGAATGTCATAACCAATTAATAAAAACAAAACGATTAATCATTTTGCTACTTAGATAAGGACAAGAATTTATTAGATTTATTAAAATCCAAATTCAGTAAGAATGAATACTAAATTATTATATCTTAGAAAAACTTTTCAACTTGAATCAATTGATAGCAACTCATAGAAGATACACGAAACAAGTGCATGAAAACACGTTATCATGAAAAGCCAACTGTAATTCAAACTGATTGGACTGGCTGGTCCAATCCAATTATTAAGTAAAGGTAAGTATTTCCCTATTTTGATACCCAATAATAAAAGGCTTTTGTCCGGATAAGGTTATGATTTTGAAATATCTTGAAAATATTTTTATAAGTAAGATTTAAATTGATGTATTACATATAATATATATATATATATATATATATATATATATATATAAAAGATAGTGATCAGGTGAGAATAAAAATTACTATGAGAAATAAGAATAGATCTTGCGCGTTCATCTCATCAAATAGACGAACAGGATTCATTCTCAGCAAATTGAAAAACGCGGCATTTTTGACCCAATATCCTGCAGTAAAGGCTAAAACTGTAAAAGTACTCAAACACAAACAGCAACCTGCAGTTTAAGCCGGATTTATTTCATTTTTAACTCAATTTACTTCATTTTACATAAATACGAATTTTTAAAAAAAATAAAATTACACCGCATTAACTGTCGTAAGTTCATTTTTGACGTGCATCTATAAGAATGCTATCATGCATTTTTGGTTACATTCTTATTGACTTGACACAATTCCTTGAATCACGATATGTCAACTTTTTACATTTTGCACACATTCTCATTGGTTTATCCAACATTCTAAGAGCTTTTTCATTCCTCGAAGCAATTCGTCTTCCACTGTCTTTGGTTTTCACAATAACTGGAGGCAACACTTCAATATTTTCAGGAACCGATCGATCATAAAAATCTTCAAACATTTTCTTCTTCAAAGCAGCAACACAAGCATAGTCCCTATAAAACTCAATACCATCATCAACAGTTCTAAAAACTCTGCCCTTAAAACGCTTCATCACATCAACACACTTTGGAATAAATGAACCTGTAAGATACAAAAATGCATAAATTTAACACTAAAGATGCACAATATAAAAGTAAAAATGAACGTCGATCTGAATATAATAAATTTTTTAAACTATATTCATGCACAATTAACAAAGTCGACACCGAACACGAATGTAAAATCCATAAACAAAGAAAAAAATTTGATCGACTGAAGAAATATAAATCAAATCGAACGAAGAAGCAAAAAGAAATCAAATCACGCGAAGAAAGGAATAAAAAATCTGTAAGATACAAAAATGCATAAATTTAACACTAAAGATGCACAATATAAAAGTAAAAATGAACGTCGATCTGAATAAAATAAAAATTTTAAACTATATTCATGCACAATTAACAAAGTCGATACCGAACACGAATGCAAAATCCAGAAACAAAGAAAAAAATATGATCAACAAAAGAAATATAAATCAAATCGAACGAAGAATGAAGAAGAAATCAAATTGCGCGAATAAAGGAATAAAAATTATGATGAGATACTATTTTAGATTTTTAAAAAAGCTAAAATTACAAAAATAACATTAATTTTGCAACACTGCAGGATAATCGAGGAAAACTGCACACGGAGTGAAACAGATCATGAGCGTTGAAATCACAAAATCAAAGGCTGAAATATATTCTCATTTCTCATACTAAAAACTATTATCATATGATCACTACTCTCTCTCTATATATATATATTTATATATATATACAGAGGTGTAATCATATCACAAGTGATTATTAGATGAGAGAAGAGAATAAATTTTATCCTTTAATTTGATGAAATAAGTGGTCCAGATTGATTCTTAAAATTTGAAATTTAACTTTTATTTTAGGTAAGTTAAACATGAGGGACCACAATAAATTTCATAATATCTTTCCTATCAAACATGCATTATAGTGTAGTAAAACATGCATTGCAGGTAATTTTGTAATATATTTTTTCTCTCCTCTAAAATCATCCTAAATCTTTAAATAATCATACCTCATTCGATTTAGATTATTTTTTCATGTATCACATATCAAATTAAAGGTAATTAAATTATTTTTCAAACGAAATCTCTATTGCATATGTTTTGATTTAAAATCATCGTAAAAAATAAAAATTAGTGATTATATGCATAAATATGATAACAGTACACGAATTTCTATATAATGAATGAAATTGCACAATATAATGTTATATTATATAATGCAGAACATGATATATAAAATGCAATATATTTTTTCCTATGAGATCAACAAAAAATTAAAATTCATTATCTTTGCATACTGTAGAATATATTATAGTTGTTATAAAAGTTGGTCATACATTACTTGTTTTTAATTAAGTATTTTTTTGTTATATTATATAAATGTATATTATTATATTATATAATGAATGTTTGCTAGGTATATAATACATGTCAAGGTCAAAATAATGTGGTACACGGAGTATTGATAAAGCTTAAAAATGAAGCTCACATGATAAACATTCAAATATTCAATCTAACAATAATTTTAAATAGTTTGATGCACGAATACAAATTTATATATGACAATAATCTTTGAGAAAATTAATACTCCCTTCGTCCCACAAAATCAATCTCATTTGCTTTCGGCACAATAACCAAGGAGATAAAGATAAGGGAAACTAATAATTTATGAATGTGAGTGGATTACTTTTCCATTTTTAGTAATGGGACAATTATATGGGACGGACTAAAATGGAAAATGAGACTAATTTCATGGGACAGAGGGAGTAATAGATATGTTTCAATCTTAAAGATTAGAGAATTTTCCTTATTTATAATTTTCTGTATTAATTAAAATATCTTCCATATCAATTTTGATATGAAATTCTTATATTTAGTGCATATAGTTCTATTTTTCTATGTCTCAAAATTATAAATATCACAATTCTCTTAATTTAAAATTATTTTTTTAATGTACCAATTATTTTTAAACTAAATCTCTATTGCACATGTTTAGTGGGAGTAAACTATGTAACTAATGAAAATCAAATAACTTATGTATTATAATGAAAGTAAAATAATTTTGCTCTAAAATAAAAATAATATACTAGAGTTCTAATTATAATATCATCGTAAAAATAAAAAATAGTGATTATATGCATAATTCTCGTAACAGTACACGAATTCTTATATAATAAATGCAGTTGCACAATATAATGCTTGAAGTTATAGTATATAATGCAGAATATGATAGATAAAATGGTAGTTTACTTCCAAGTCCACATCGATGTGAGATATTTAACACCCCCTTCACATATGGCATGAAATTTTATGGGGATCCCATCGTCGGGATAATTCGGGTTTCATTATCTAGATAATTCGAATCTCACATTGAATTTAACTATCTCTAATATTATGTAAAGAGTTGGTCTCCTGAGAGACTGCCTCACCATTTTTTATTGTAAGACGGAACTTAATACATCATTTCAATAAGTTAAATACATCATTTCATTTTAAAAAATTACATTATTTGCAACAAAGAAATACATTATTTGCAATAAAGAAACACATCATTTCATTAAATTCGTCTCAGAATAAAAATGGTGAGACATCATTTGCAATAAAGAAACACATCATTTCATTAAATTTGTCTCACAATAAAAATGATGAGACCGTCTCATTTGAGAATTTGCCTTATGTAAAATTTTATTTTTCTTCCTATAAAACTGACTTATAAAAATTGAGGAACTTTACTACTCCCTCTGTACCGGACAAATTATCCATATTTAACCGGGCACAATAATCAAGGTATGTGAATGATAGTAAGATGAATATTTTATTAATGAGTGTGAAAAATTTACTATTTTAAAAAAAGAATTAATATTATAAAATAGATAAAAAAGAAAATGTGGACAATTTAGAAGAAGTCTTACATAATTATATATTTTCAGGTTCACAAGCCAACGTAGACTTGACCATTTTTGCCAAAGTGCTTTAATAATGGGGTTATCCACTGTATGTAATAATTAATGATAGGACACACTCAATGTTGGTTTTCAAGATTTTTGAATTTCTCCTCGCAAAAGGCCAAAACTTCCACCACAACAAAGGGCCATCTAATCTTTGGCATTTATTATCTTCATTTTGGCCATTTCTTGGTTTATTTTGTGATATTTTGTGGCTAACTAAGATCTCAAATGTGGTGGGAGTTTACTTGTATTTTGCTAATATGGTATAAAAAGAATAAAACAATCATTACAATTCTTTTTTATCCGTGAGATCAACGCCTTGTAAAGAATGAAACAGTCATTATATTTTTTATTTTAAAATTGTTTACGCATGATTGGACATATTTAGTTAATGAATAAATATTACTCCTTCCGTCCTATGTTAATCGATTTTTTTTTTTTCGGCACATGAATTAAAGATATGAGTGTAAGTGGATTGATATTTTATTGTTGAATATGAAAAAGTTGCTATTTTAAAAAATATAGCAATTCTAGTAGGACACCCAATTTGGTAAGTGTAGCAATTCAGACGGGACGGAGGGAGTATCCGTTAAGAATTATATATTTTATTATGAAATTGTTTAAAATCATCAATTAACTGAGTTTTTTTGCATAGAGCTAAATAAAATATAATTAATTTTGTTTAGACGGTAAATCTTATATAAGTTATAAGAATTGTCTCCATCTGCCCCATTATATTAATCACAATTTTCTTTCTTAGGATGAAATGATTTTTAAAATTCAATAAATCTATAATTGAAAACAAATTAGTATTATTTAAATAATCGTATTCAAATTACCTAAAAAAATAATAATTGAAAATAAACTAAACTCTGCAAATTGAAAATGTATGATTTTTTTTGTTTCTTATTTCACAAAATCTTGTGTTATAATTAAAAATTTTTAAGAAGTTATTTTATAATCTCAAAAAATCTAGCACTGTAAATAAATCAAATTATTCGTGAGATATTCGAATCTTGATTTGATAATAACTTGATTGAGATCATTTAGTAAAGCGTATTATCAATTAACAAAATTGAACTTGAGGTTATAGTATTTTAATCATGAGATCGTGGCACTACATTAAGTTCATTAATTTCAAAATACTCGATAAAAATATCAAAATTCGACTCGATAATAAACAAGTCAGGTTTGAGTAGAACACTACCAAACTCGACTCAATTTAATTACACGCATACCAAAATCTAAAAATTATATTATAAATTACAAAAAATGATGAAAAGTTGTGATAACCAATGTGCAATTAACCAAAACAACTTAATATTTGGAAAAAAATATTTTCAGGATAGCGCATATAATTGAGTTTTATTATTATTATTATTTTAGTGAGTTAGGAATATAATTAAGTTCTTGATTCAGTGCACATCTAAAGTTGTCGGAATTAATGTCTTAATTAGCAAAGACAATTACGTAAATCTTTCACAAAAAGATTACGTAACAGCCATTCATTTTTATATAAATGAAACATAGAATGAGATTCATTAAATTCTCTATGAGTTTTATTATGGTTTTTCATAAAGTCTCCTACAAAATTGTCTCCTAAATATCATTTTATTAAATAAATCTTAAATTTTAAAACTCGAATAACTCTAGTTCGATGTAGCCATGAGAAAAAAATCCTTAGGTTGTATTATTGGTGATTGGTTATGATGTGATATATGATTGTATAGTAACTATATTAGTATTTCTCCCGTGCGTTGCACAAAATTATTCGATTTACGTATTGTTAGTAAATTATAAATATATCAAGTATTTAATTTTAGTAAATAATGTATGTTGGAAGGTAGGCTCGAGGGTTTGATACCCGATCAGCCTTAGTTGGTTAACCCGGTTTTGTTAGACGGTTACGGAGTCGGTTTTGGGTTAGTTTTTTGACCCGTGAATAAATAGGGAATTATTCTATTCCCCAACCCTAATTCATTCCAACTATTCTCCTGCGCCGCATCTCCCATCTGTGCGATTCCCTCTCTCTCATTCTCTCTTCTTCCTTCGTGAAATCTGAGAGCCTTCTTGTGAGATTTCCTGTGGTCATCCTGAGTGATACCTTAATCTCTCTACACTCTGAGTGTTGTGAGGGTTTCCCTTGAGTCTGCAACCCATCCATTCCTCCTGTGGTCGTTGGTACGGCGAGGCTGGTTCAGGTGAGTCCTGAGCCGACATTGTCCCTTCCCTTCGCTCGATCTTGGAGGCGGCGCACCACCACCATCTTCGCTGTTGTTCGTCTGCCGTGAAGAAGGAGGATCCAGCCCCAGCAGTTCGTGCATTCGGTGAAGAAGTCCGCGCAGCTGTTCGGTGATT